>JAOXYD010116834.1:0-11309 GCA_028565735.1 Pinacopodium congolense | reverse complement strand
ACGATGCACTCCTAAACTATGAAATGATATTTTTCCCAATTAAGCACTAAATGGGTCTCTTCACACCTAATCAAGACCTTCTCTAAGTTATTCAAGCATGCATCAAATAAAGTACCAAATACAAAGAAGTCATCCATGAAAATTTCAATGCAATATTCAAGCATGTCAAAAAAAATAGCCGTCATACATCTTTGAAATGTAGTTAAAGCATTGCATAAACCAAATGTCATGCGTCTATATGAAAATTTACCATAAGGACACATAAAGGTTGTTTTCTCCTAATCTTTTGGGGGGTACTGAAATCTGCAAATATCCACTATATCCATCTAAGAAACAATAAAATTCATGTCTAGTTAATTTCTCAATCATCTTATCAATGAAAGGTAAAGGAAAATGATCTTTCCTGGTGGCATCATTCAACTTCCTATAATCAATACACATTCTTCACCCTATTACCTTCCTAGTGGCTATTAATTCATTTTTCTCATTTTCAACCACGGTGGTGCCTCCTTTCTTAGGCACCACCTGCATAGAGCGTACCCAACTAAAATCAGAAATAGGATGGATAATACCTGCATCCAGAAGCTTTACTACCTCATCTTTCACCACCTCTTTTATGTGTGGATTAAGTCTCCTTAAGGGTTACATCATTGCCTTAATTCCATCCTCCATAAAAATGCGTTGCATGCAAAAGGAAGGGCTTATACCCTTGATATCTGTTATGGACCACCCAATGGCCTTCTTGTGGTCCCTCAGTACCCTCTACAGCTGCTCCTCCGTGGAACCTAACAAACAAGAAGAAATGATAACTGGTAAGTATAAGGAAGGATATTTATGGTATTTTGCACGATCTAAGGGAGTCACGACATGAGTATTAAGAGCGCTTCATAAAGCTCTACAACAACTGTTTAAACCATCAGATAAGTGAACAGTTGTTAATTCAATATTTTGATGAAGGTTTTCTTCCTTTGGATAGAATATGATAAATGTTGCGAGTTATGGAGCTTTGGTTGATAGAACATCAAAGGATGTGAAGAACTTGATAACAATGATGACGATAAACCCTTAGTATTGGGGGAACTGCAATAGTGCCTCATCCTCAACAAAGTAGATGAAGGAAGTGTTTATTTCCAGGCTAGAGCAGTAAGTCACAAACTTAACATCTTTAGTCTAGCAAACAGTGATAGACAAAGGGCCCACTAAAGTATGTGGCATTTGTGCATTAGTTGATCATACTAGAAATGTATATCCTTCTCTGTAGGATGAAGAGTAAGTTAATGTAGTTGGAGGGATTCAAGTACAACAGCGGAGGTATGATCCTTTCACTCCCACTTACAATATAAGGTGGAAGAATCATCCCAATTTCAGGTATCGAAACCCACAACGAGGAAGCAACTTCAACGTGTGACCACCTACCTATTAATATCAACAACAAGGATTCCATGCACACCCAGGTTTTCATCAAAACTAACTATAATTTCAACCAAGGCCACCCCCTTTTCCACCGTCAAAACCATCTACAAGTATGTTAAAGGAAGAAATTGTTAAAATATAAGTTACTAACACTCTTCAATTCCATTAGGAAGTGAGGAGTGATCTGAAGAATTTGGAAAACCATGTGATTCATCTGGCTAATGTAGTACTCAAGCTTCAGGCTCAGAACTCAACATGGCTTCCTAGCCATATAGGATGTTTGCACCATTATATTAAGGAGTGGTAAGGAGCTAGAAGCACCTCTGAAGAGGACAGTGATGCAAGAAGAGAAAGAGCAAATAGTTCCTGAAAGGAAAGAAGAAGGCCTTCCTCCTTAAGTAAGTACCTCACACCCGATTCTAATTCCTTGCAGGTTAGTCACAAACAAGCCACAAGAGAAGGAGAAAGAGGTATTGAAGATCTTTCGCAAGCTACAAGAGAATATCCTTCTTTTGGAAGCCATCAAGCAAATTTCGCGATACGTTAAGTTTTTAAAGGAGATATGTACCAACAAATGGAAGCTAAAGAGGGATGAGAAGGTTCCTATAGGGGAAAATGTATAAGCAGCTCTAAAGTGATAGCTACCCCCTAAATGCAAGGATCTAGTTACTTTTACCATCCCTTGTATGATTTGTAACATGAGATTTAAAAATTACCTGTTAGACTTAGGAGCTTCGGTGAACATCATGCCATTATCTGTTTTTACTATTATTAATTCTGGTACTTTAAAAGCTACTTATTTTATTCTTCTTTTAGTCGATGACTCTAATATTTACCCCAAAGGGTTATTTAAGGAATCCGTGGCAGTCGCAAGTGGCATTCGCGATTCCTTTTGATGCAGGCTAAGACATGCACAAAAAAGGGTCAAGCTTAAGAACTTAACTAAGCGTTTGTTAAAAGGAATCCTAACCATATCCTTTTTTTGGTGTGTTTTTTCTCTATTGTCAATAGGTTGTGGTTGATTTAGGTTGTGTGTTTTATTTGTTTTCTTTTGCTTGTTTGGTTTGTAGAAAGGCAAGATGGAAGCTACAATCTTTGCTTTCAAAGTTTTTATGGCCTCTTCAATCCAAGGGAGTGCTTCTGTCACTATACTCATTTTATTTTATATTTTTGGACATTGAAGACAACATCCATTATAAATGTGGAGGTGGGCTCAATTTAAAATTTTTGTACTTTTACACTTGAGTTATTGTGATGTGTGTTAAACTATGACATTCTATCATTGTAGTTGGAATAACGCTAAATTGTGTGCTTGAGTATAAGGTGAATCATGTTAATTGATTGAAATAGTTGATTGCACAAACTTAGTAAAAAATTTTATACTTAAGTGATTAGGCAATGTATGAAATCATGATGGATTTCCATATATAAACTATTGTTAAGCATTGAGCTTATGTGACTACATTCCAGTCATTTTAATTTTCTTTGTTGTGTGTGATGCTTTCCTAGGAAAATCACCTTCAGAACTTGCTCTGAACTGGTTTAACACTACTAGATGCATGTTATATGGAAAGGATTAAGTCCTTTTTTCAACACTTGACTTAAATGACCTACCCAATTTATTATCGCTTGCAACCCCTTTTAAGCGTTTACCCTTTTTCTTTGGAAAGTAAACACTTAAAAACCCAAAAACCCCATTAACCTCACCCAATCACAATTGTAATGAAGTGATACATAAGCATTCGTTTGGGACTTTTAGTTTACATTATATTCTAAGATGATTTGATAGATACCTTTACCCATGCTATGTATTGTATATAGTTTTTGCTATTATTTTCATATTGGTTTCTTATTTTTGAAAAAAAAAAGAAAAGAAAAAGAACAATATTTAAATATGGTAGTGATAATTAGTGATGAGTAGTTAGTTGTATTTACACGCATATCTCATAACTCATATTTAGTTTTCCCTTTACACTTAATACTTTGTAAATACTTGTGAGACACTCCTCAAACCTTTATACCTCACTTAAACTTAAGCTCCATTACAACCATGAGTAAAAGTCCTTTTGATCTATAGTAGCATGTAATCTATGTGGAAGAGAATTGGTGTACCTGTAAACCTATGGTAATGTGGCCTCACCCTCATAGAGGTAATTTTGAGTGAAACACCAATCCTCACACACATGAGTGAAATAAGTGAATTTCGTGAGGAAAATCCATCTTGATTTTATGCTTACCTTGATCAATGGTTTCTTTATTTGACTTTATTTACGTGTACAGATAAAAATTAATTATGATATGTGTAGTAGCTTAATGCTTGAATTTGCCAAATTTTGAAAGATTGCAAGTACTTGTTTTCTTTGAAAGAGAATTGATATAATGTAATGGTTGTGTATAATTTTCTTAAGGATAAGAAATGGTTCAAATGTGGGGGAATTTGATAGGGATGTGTTTCTTATATTTTGTTATATTATTTCACTTGGATTTATCCCTTTTATGATGAAAAAGCACTCAAATTATGTTTAATTCCTATTAAATGGCAAATTGAATATGTTGATATTTATTTTAAATGAAAAGGAAAAGTTTACGAGGAATTGTAGCTACCACTACCAAAAAAGGTTATTACTGAGAAGAAAAGTTATCAGTGGAAGAGATGAGAGTAGCTACTAGCAGTTCAATCGACCGAATCTGCAAGGTCAGTCGATTGCCTGACCTTTATTAGATGGTCGACCGATGCTTTTAATCGGTCGACTGAATGACTTGAGACAGTGAAATAAAGAATGGATAGATCGGTCATTTCTATGAGGTGCTTACCCTAATTGGAAATACATATAAAGCTTCCTAAGATAGAAAAAGGAGAGGCGGCCATTCCTTTCCTTCCAAGAAGCTTTCTACTTCATTTTCTAGCTATTTTTCTTTAGTTATTAGTACCTTAGGTTAAGTTTTGTTTTTGTTCCAATTCTCAGCAGCATAGTCTAGTGTTCCATATTGTTTTTATTTTTATCTTCAATTATTGAACAAGATTAAATTTCATTTTCGTTTTTTGGGTTTATAACACATATAGATTAGGTGATTGATGGATTGTGAGAATGAAATCATGGATAATGTATTAGTTACTGCAAATATATCAATAAATCATCTTATTCTCTTTGCTTAGTTTTTTTAGCTTTATTTCATGTTATTTAATATATGAGTTTTTGGAATATTAGTTTTTGCGTTGAATTATCTTATGGATTTTAGTTTATTCTTAAAGCTTTTGATTGGTTTAGGTTTGGTAGTTGAGAATGATGCATGTTCTTAGGTTCTTAATCATTTAATTTCAACTTTTATTCTTAACTAGTGTGCAAGATTTTTGTGTTAGTGTTGGGTTTAAGTGTTGTTATTTTGAACTAAGTGGTTGTTAGCATAAATAGCCTAAATTTACCTTAGATTAGGTGTGGAATTTTGGTTTTCAATGCTAATTTCATATTTTCCAACTTTGAATTCATTTGATTAATTATGGATTGTGTTCATTTAATCTTTTTTTTTTTTGGTTAATGTGATTATGTGTGGCTAAATTCCTAAAGGCTTGGAGGTATTGAAGGGATGAAGGAATGATGATTGTGAGAATGAAATTAAGTTTGAATTAAAATGGTTCTTTTAGCTTAGGTTGGTTTGGGACATTGGTTAAAAGTCATGAATTAGGTATTATCTTAGGCTTAATCACCCTTTAGGTAATTTCTGGATTTGAATGCTAGGATTGACAATGTGATTAGCGATTTCCAAAAGTAGTAATAAGCTAGTTAGATTTGTTAGCATACTTAACTAACTAGTCTAGGGTCTCATACCTTTAGGTTATATTTTCCGAACTTGTATGTTAGTGGCGTAAGTTAGTCATTAATTATCACCTAATGCATCTTCACTATTAAACTTTGAGATCTTTTTCTAGGCTATAGTAAAGATAGGAGTACTTCTAAAGCTTGTCAGATTTACCTAAATCAGAGAAAATGAGGGTTTGAGAGCTTGTTCGAACCTATAGACTAACACTTTGGTGAGAGCATCTTTTATCTAAATTTAATGATCAATATTTATCCTAGAATCCCAATGATACCTTCCATTTGTTCGTAGTATTTTAGTATTTTGCTCTGTGTTTGCCTCTTGATTACGTTATTTACATCTTAGTTTAGTTTACCTTTCATCATCTTCAAGGGTTTTTGTTTTCTTTTCTTTGCAACATTGGAAATAGCAGTAACATTCTATCTTCTTTTGATCTAACCCTAGCTTGCCATCTATTATATTATGAGGTCTTGTTAGGTATTCTTATTTGATAGTTTGTGATAGGATTTCTTCCATCATAATTACTTCAACATTTTAGTAGAATAGAGGTCTAAATTATCTAAAATTGCCTAAACTTTCAGCTCAAATGCAGCAACTAGGTATAAATTCATTTGGCTTAAGACTGCTTCTAAACTATTTACTAACAAGTCTTATAGAGATGCAATGAGATTTACTAGCCTGAAAGTACCTTGGTACCACTTGGTTTAGTTCAAACAAGCTAATCCTAAAATTTCCTTCATTACTTGGTTTACTATTCATGAAAAGCTCTCAACTAAAGATAGATGGCATGGAGCAACCCATGTGGCTCTTACTAGCCTTGTATGTAATTCAGATTGGAAATAGTCGCTCACCTATATTTCCAATGTCAACACATCAGTGTTATATGGGAAATTCTACTAAGATTTAGGGCGTAGCAATTACAGAGAATAAGCGTCTTGGTAAATAACATTCCCAAAATGAATCATAAGTTTAATGGCTTCTACCTTTATGCTTTATTCGATCATAGTAATTCAATAAAGCATGAAGGTAGAAGCCATTAAATTTATGGTTCATTTTGGGAATGTTATTTACTCAATTTAGAGAGAAAGGAACTTTAGGATGTTCCAAGGAAGCTCTAGATCAAGTCATACCTTATTTGGTGAAATTATGAATCATAGTTTCATGTAAATTTCAATTTGTTAATTAGAGTGTAATGTATAGTGAATTTTGTTAATAAAAAGTATGGTAGTTTGCACATGTTTGATCTTTATGGTCCTACAGTGGCATTGATAGTATTCGATAGCTATTGACATATTTGTGTACTTTGGAAGTCTATCTTAGGTGATGCATTTGGAGAATTACAGAAGGAAGAAGATCATCCACAATTATTAACTACATGTAATCACATCATGTTTGTTTTGAGACTATAGCCTCTTGAGAATGGTTTTATTCCTCCCTTACTAGAAATTCTTTTGTACTTCATACTTGACTCATATTAATACAGTTTTTACTTGATTTTTTTTTAAGAAAAGAGTGTTAAGTAATAGGGGTACCCCATTCTCAATGTTTTTAAAAAGTAAAGGCTAGGAAGAGTGTTGTGCATTTTGTTCCTTGATTAGGAGATTTTAGAATATCAAGTATAAAATAATATATAAACTATAAAATTGTTAAGTAATAATATTTATATTTATTAATAATAGTTGAATTGAAAACCTATTTTTAAATAAAAATAACTTCAATTAATATGCCCACTTTACCGAAATGCCAAATTAAGAGGATTAGGTAATGCTTAAGGTTTAAAAGTGACAACAGTTTTATGAAATTGAGACTCTTAATATAATAACTACCATTTTTTAAGGGGAAAATTACACGGTTGTGAGTTTATAACCTTTAGTGAGCATTTTATTGATCTAATTATTATTTATCCTCTATTTTATTAAATAATAAATTGTGCATAAGGGTAAAATAGTATTTTAACTAACAAATGGTTATAGAAGGTCATGACTACTGGCCATACACGCAAGTCCTTTTCTTAAATATTGAAGCCTTATTTAGCACCACAGACAAGGAAAACCCATCCCTCCCCCCTCTTTATTAGTAGGGATGGTCACGGCTCCCAACCCCCCTAATCAAGTCCCCATAGATAGAGGTACAAGTTAAATTAGACATTTTGTAAAATGTGAAGAAACAGTTATAACTTTCACCTTTTATAAAATATGTCAAGTTAGACCTAAAATGTTAAAGAATAATTTATAGCTTTCACCTTTTATAAAATAGTCAACTAATCATTAAAAAGTCAATAAAAATAACAAATTTAGGATTTAAATGGGGCATCACGTGAAAATGTGCAAACAAAAGAAATTTGTCAATTAAATATCAAACTCTAAGCCGCATATTCTTCTTAAAGCATTTAATATTTTAAAAAAAGTTTGAAACGGTATATGGGACACATAAAACAAAATCTTTCATCTAGGTAAAAAAAGGAATAAAAATAAGTACTTCAAAAAAATTCTTTATTTTACAAAAAATTTAAAAACTTCAAATTTTAATATTTTATTTAAAGAATACTAATATGAATGAAAAAATTTAGATATAAGCTTAGGAAAGTAATAATATGAATGAAAAATGGGATATAATAAAGGTTTCATTTAAAATTATTAGAGATTATATTCTTCCTATAATTTTTAAATGTTCCCGCCTGAGAGAAAAACATTAATTATTACACAGGAATCTTGTAGTATAATGATAATGTCGATTTTAGAGAAACTACTTACACTCATGCTCGCATGCCATATGTATCAGGATTTAAATTTTCAACCTATGGAAGTGCCAATAACATATTATTTATGATTTTAAAGCAAGGTAATGAATACTGGTATTGCGTCGGTACTGGTTTTTATCTTAAAATGGTACTACATCGACATCGATATTGACCAATTTTTAAAAATTATAAAATGGTCCCAAATTTTATAAAATTTACAAAATAGTTCTTGTATATATTATATATCCTTGTCAACATAATTTCAACTTATCTCAAACATTCAATTAATACAATAAATTCAATACAATTTTTACATATTTTCCATACATATTAATATCAATTTTCACATTTTTCTCAAATAAATTACAACTTGGATTAATGTAAGAAAGAACAAAACATCAATTCATTTGTTTTTCAAATAAATATCAACTTGTTCATAATATAAAATAAAGAATAAAACATCAAACCACATCAATGAACATCAATAAATCATAACGTCATCAAAAAACAATCTTCAATCATATAACCATAATCAATTGTATCCAAAGTCTAACCATCATACAATAAAAATATTACATAAAAATATAAATGCTACAACTAAGGTCACAATCCACCATATCCAGTGTCATTACTATCATCCAATGTCATGGCATCAAACGACATGTCAATATCCTCCCAACCCACATCCAAAAAATTTGGCCTCCTCAGAAACCCAATCTACCAAAATATCAATATTATCCAAGAAAATAGAATTTAAAGAATTAGTCAATCTACTCAAAGCCCTAATAAATAAATAAAATTCAATAATTAACTAGATTCAAGAAATTATATTCAACATAATTCTGATAATAACAACGTACCTCTCTCAGAGTTTCAAATTATATCTCACATATACCAAATCATTCAATCTCTTATGTTCCAATCTATTCCTCCTCTTGGAGTGAATGAACTCGAATGTGCTCTAGTTCCTTTCACATTCAATCGCACTAACATATTGACTCAAAATGCGAATTGCAAATCTTTGTAAGTTAGGAATACCACAAAGTGCTTCCACCAATCAACTATAAAAGAATAAAAATAATTTTATAAACAAATTGAAGTAATATCTAATTTTAAAAAATTAACAAAAGTAAAGAAATGTATACCTGAGTTGAGATTGTATCTTTGTCGTATTGCTAAAGGCATCGTGAAATCATCAGTAGCATCTTTATATACCATCATCTGTAAGTTAAGACAATCTTGCATCATGTCATTACTAACGATAGTAGTATTGACGATCAACATCCATTTGTTTAGTTCATTCTTCTTCGTGTAATCGTAGCTAATCGTAGCTAAACTAGACACTTCAATTGAAGAATGCCCCAACAGTATATAATGGAGAATACATCTGATTCACCCATCTCTCACGAATGACTGATAAGAAAGGTATGTATAAAAAAGATCTATTCTTCAAATTATTCTTAATAGCTTCCTTCGCCCTCTCCATGGCAACATAAAAATCCTCCATTGTGGACTTATCGTCACTATCAGCCAGACGGAGCACTCTAACAAAAGGCTCACAAACTCTTATCACAAATTAGTAGTTAGACCAAAAATTTCTATACTCAATTATAATAGAACTAACCTCCAATTCGGCATTGGACTTGGTGTACTGAGAAGTTAGCCACTTATCACTTGTAAGCATCTGTCTCAACTCTTTCTTCAATATAAAAAAATTCTGTAGTGACAAAAGGTTGGTGGCAAATCTAGCCCTTCTTGTAGCATTTATATGCAAAATAGAAATGTCTTACGTTGATAAGCATAAAAGCCAATTTTAACGCTAAGATTTCTACTAATATTTAGGTTCGTCCATAATGTTTCAAAACGTTTTAAAAGAACTTTAACATTTCAGAAGTGTTTAAAAAGAACCCTAACATTTTAAAAACGTTCAAATGTAATACTGAATACAATGTCAAATTAAGGTTATTTTTAACGATTTTAAAATGTTAGGTTCTTTTTTAAAGCTTTTGAATTATTAAGGTTTGTTTTTATCAAAGTAGGCAAAAAGTATCATTTAATCCTTAACGTTTTCATCAATATTCAAGTTAGATCTTAACGTTTTAGAATGTTCAGGTCAAACCCTAAAATTTCATAAGCGTTTAAAAGGAACCATAACATTTTTAAGATGTTTAAAAACAACCATGAATCAAATGTCATATAAGAGTTATTTTTGAACATTTTTAAAATGTTATGGTTCTTTCTGAATGTTTCTAAAATGTTAAAGATCTTTTTGAATATTTTGAAACGTTAGGATTTGACCTAAATATTAGTAAAAACCTTAGGAGTTGTTTATTATAGCTTCCATGTTTGGTTTTGATTTCTATTATTCTAAACATAAAAATCAAAAAAATAGTATAGTAACAAAAACAAAACAACATACTAATACAGCATAGACACCAAAAAAACAGTATAGAAACTGAAAACAATATAAAAATAATAAAAAATCACAAAAATCACAACAAAAAACTAAAACCAACAATAATATCAAACGACCCTTTAGGGTTAAAATTGGCCTTTATGCCTAATTATATTACTAAGTCCTTGTTTAGTTGGGTTTTTGTTTTTATTTTTCATTTCTTATTTTTTAAAACATATAAACCTAAAAAAATAACACACTAATACAGCATAAAAATTGAAATAAATAGCACAGAAACCAAAAAAACACACAAAACCAATATAAAAATAAAAAAATCATAACAAAAACCATAACTAACAACCAAACTAAACATGCCCTAAGACAACTTATGTGATGCATGATGCTTTCCTGTTTAATTTGTGGAATATTCATAAATTGAAAAATATTTCTATAATTTATGGTTGTGGCCCCTAATTTTGCGACAAATTGCTTGAGAAATAATGTTATTCATTCAATAAGGCATTTAGCGTTCTTTAAAACTATAAGATTATGACTTTGATAACTCCATGAAATTTTTGTTTTTGGCAATACAACCAACTGCTTTAGGAAAATAAATATTATTTATGTGATAAGCTCTTCTTGCTTCGGTTTTAGAACATTTTAATTCACCAAAATAAATACGCACCCCCCATTTGGGGGGGTAACCCCCAACCATGGTCTCACGCAAGACCCATGGTTTTTTTATAAATTTTTAAAGGGATGAGGAGTATTTTGGTATTTTTGTAATATACCTTTTAAAAAATTTATAAATAAAGTCAAGGGTATAAGTGAAAATATACATTTTAAAAAATTTTAAATTGACATTTATATCCTTAAATAATGACAAAACAACAAAAGATAAAAGGACAAATTAGATATTTTGTACCAAGTGGGGCTGCGACACCC
>JAOXYD010116823.1:0-11310 GCA_028565735.1 Pinacopodium congolense | reverse complement strand
AATATTCACTACTACAGTCATATCTAACACTTCTAATCCTTTTGCCAAGTTGATTTTCAACTTTAGCTTTAAAAAATTTAAACATGTTTAGTGCCTATAACTTCTTTTGAATAAGATAAAGGAATTTATAATGTGAGTAATTATCTATGACCATAATAAAATACCTTTGACCATTCTAAGAAGGTGTAGGAAATGACCTACAAATATCTGTATAGATTAGTTCTAAGATGTCTAAAGCTCTTTTGACACTCAATCTCTTCATTTTTGTTTGCTTCTCCTTAACACACTCTATATAAACTTTAAATTTTGATATATCAAATGGATCAAGAATTCCATATGACACAAGCCTTTCCATTCTTTATTTAAATATATGTCCCAAACGTTTAAACCATAATGAAGTAGAATTAGCATTTGTTAATTTTCTTTTAGTGCCTCGTGAATTAACATGCAAAGATTCATTAGATGAGGCATCTGTATTAAGTAAATATAGGTTATCAATTCTTGATAAAGAACTAAAACCAACAACTTTTAAATCATGAAAAGACTAAATTATTCACTTCCAAAAGAGTTGGGATATAGGGATGATCCATAACTAACAGACTTGATCATGGGCATGCATCGGTTGAAATTATGCATAGATCGAACTAAAATTTGGATAATCAACATCCAATGATAAGGATCATGAGTGATGTGGAGGATAAAATTTCAAGATTGTGATCTTCATATAAGAGATAATTTCCTAATTGGATGGAGATACAATCAAAATAAGATATTAGGAGACTAGACATAATTTTAGAGGATAAGATGCAATCTCAGTACTTAAGTCGTGATATAATTTTGATTCTTACTGATATTTAACTCACTTTCCAAGTTATAATTGCCTATAAATAACTCCTTGAAGAACAATCTTCAATCATCTGAGACATGCTCGATCATTTGTTAAGTAGAAAGAATTGAAAGCCTTTAGAGGAAAGTTTTTGTAAGGGCTTCAAGTAAGGAATTCCTTCTTTTTTTTAATAAAAGGTTGGCTTTATTGTATATCTCTCTTGTCCCTTTTTTTTTATTGATTGTGCAAACACTTGTATGAGTGAGTGAAACATTAAATATGAGTATGCATGAGATGTTTATAAATAGATGAAATTTTTAGTCAAAAATAAAAAGTAAAGGTTGAGTTATGCTTTAATGGATTTAAGTTTAATTTCCATGGAAGGATTTTGGTAAATTTTTTCAATTTTGTTGTAGCAGAAGAAGTCTCCTTGAAAACTAGTATGAGAAATAAAGAAACAACTGGTAATATAACTTTTTTTTTGTTGGTGAATAATGGCTAATGGAAGCAAACTTATGAAAAGGGTTAGTATATTAT
Source organism: Pinacopodium congolense (assembly GCA_028565735.1). Taxonomy (NCBI): domain Eukaryota; kingdom Viridiplantae; phylum Streptophyta; class Magnoliopsida; order Malpighiales; family Erythroxylaceae; genus Pinacopodium; species Pinacopodium congolense. The sequence continues at coordinate 9,947 of JAOXYD010116823.1, read as the reverse complement.
TATTGGTCCTCTAGCCTTGACAGATGAGGTATGGTTCCTTTCTTTGGAAATTTTAAAGTTTTAGTGATAGAGCTTCAAGACATAAGGAGAGCACTTTAGGAATAATAAAAGACTCAAGAGCAGATGAGCTATGATCATTTAATTTTCAAATGTACTTTGGTTAGACATGATTCGGAGTCCATTTAAAAAGCACTTTGGCTAGGCACAAAACAAGAGTTCATTCAAAATGTAATTTGGTAAAGGTGTTAGAGCCATAAGGTTTTTATTATAAGTAGAGTACCAAAGATCTCTAATATTTCTTATGGAATATGGAGAAAATGTTTCAAAATTAAAGAAGGTTTTAATTACAACTATTTACATAATGAATAATGCAAAACTATGGTGGAGAACGAGAAATTCCAATGATATTAGTGTGAGTAGACCTCCTATTGATACTTCAAAGAAGATGAAGAAGAAACTAGAAGACCAATTCTTCCTTAAGAACACTTCTTAGTGTGACTTAACAACAGAGTATGTAAGAAAATTCACATATTTATATTGGATGTATAAAATATATACAAATAAGAAAGTTGTTCAACTTTATAAGCAACTTGCAAGTTTGGACACAGTTGAGCTTCAGAGGCAAAATGAGAAGGATCTCTCTATTATGATAGCAGTTAGTAAATCTCTAATTACTACCACTCATCTGAACCAATAGACAATCAAAGAAGAATCATAGGACACATAATATCATAGAGAAAGACAAAGAGAAGATAAGGGGACTCTTCAAATTAGGTCAAAAAAGTAATTAAAACAAGACATTGCTTATTTCATTTATGAGAAGTCGCATTTTATTCTTGAATGTTTGAAACAAAAGGCAGATGAGGAGTGAATCACTTCCATTGTCACAAAATTAGGAAGACTCGAGAGAAGAAGCCTATCTTAATTTATTTTTATTGGGCACAATTAGCGTCGAGAAGGAACATCTCAATAAAAGCAAACTTTATGAGATGCGTCAATGAACGTGAAGAATTACTGTTGTCTTTGAAATTTAACTAAGGAGTCTTTAAGGGTACCACTCGTAGAAGAGTGCCCATAAATTATTTAAACAAGGGCATTGAGTTCTTTTAGTTCTTAAAACATAAAATCGTGCTAATGTTAACGAGCTTTAACTAATACTTGACACACGAGTTGACATGAAGTGGGCATGTTTTGAGAAGAACAAGAACTCCACTAGGTCAAGTTATCTAGATTTAGAATTATTTTAGATCTTTTTTGTATTAAGACAATTTATTTATTGAAGAAAAATATTTTCCTTAACAATAAAATATATGCATTGCAAATAAAGATAATTTATTATAAAATAAATCTCTTAAATTAAAAGTATCCCATATAATCAAATCCTTAAGTTTTCCTATCTACATAACAAAAATTAGTTCACAGTTGACAAAAAAAAGCACTCAAGAAGTAGAGAAATAAGAAAACTCATAAATGACATCTCTTTTGTTCTCCAATATTCCTAAAAAAAAATTTCACCAATTCGGTCTTTTGATTCATTGAAGCATTACCCAATGGATGTCTCTTCTTCTCATCACCTTAATCTCGTTTATTAGAGACACTATAAAAACCCCTAAAAAGAAGAACCCTCTTGATTTTTCTCTTTGCCTTATATACTAGGGTAGCTATTAGGTTAACAAATCCTAATTAGCAAATCGTGCACATATTTATCCTAGTTAGTCTTCAAATAATCTTCAATCTTTGGGTTTCCAAAAGTAAAATGACACTTGAATGATTGGATAATGATAGCATTAATCTTTTAGGTATTGTCTTCTTTGAGACATAAATGACACTTTTTAAGAAGGTAAATGGCGCTGTTGCATGTCACTGTTCATCTTTTGACTTCTTTTGTGCACCACATTGGTGGTTCCAATAAAGAGAAGAACAACGTCATTCTAAGCCGATATTTTATTTATATCTTCTTTTCATAAAATCCTCTTTTTTAAACACTCAAACCCTAAAAAATCTAATGTTAACCCATAAACTTCACAAAAAGATCAATTAGAAGGTTAAATTTACATAAAAATAGGTAAAAAATAACAAAGAATATATCAATAAAACTATCTAATTTATCCATTATCTCTTTTTCTTTCAGAGAGAACATATCCCAACCTCACCACAAGAGAGGAAAAATGATTCATTTAATTTATGGGAACCATAATCAATTGTATCACATGGCTAAATGTTATATCACAATTGTTAGGCTTCGCCTTCTAAATTTATTTTCCATATTAATTAAGTAATTTCAAATTTCATTATTTCAAAGAATGAAAAATAGTCGATGAATGGTTTCTTACCTTCTTGAATCTTCCATTGTATCAGTTGATAAGGTTACTTCAGAAAGTCCCAAACGAGTGCTTGAGTGTTGTTTTGTTGTAAGGGTAACCTAGTGACTTATATAACTATTATCTCTTATTAATTCATTTTGTTTAATTTAAAAAAAAAAAGAATGAAAAAGATTGGTATCTATTTTTTTAATTAAGTCATAAACAAAACTTTTGCTCAAGTAAATTGATTAACCCCCTCCAAAATCTGGCGCGTATTACACTTTCTCAAAATTTAAGACTCTCCTTTTCTATAGAAAAACTTGGAATTGTTACTCCAATTATAACCACATACCTAAAACAAATAAAGTAATTAAAAAGTCGATATTTGTATTTGTATGGTATTGAAACTGAAGTGCTAAAGATGATCTATATGTCATTACCCAAAAGAAAAAGGGATGGTCTTGTGTTTACCTTATATTACCAGTAAAGTGTGTTAAGGCGTACCTTCAATATTAAAAATCATGAATCAAAGCCTTATGAACAGTTTAATATTAGGCTTGATTTGTGCTAATGAACATGATCTATTAAGTATTGCATCATCGTATATCTTTATATCAGGCATCTTCATAATTCTCAATTTACTCTATCATGACCTCAGATGCCATATAATATAGGTTGAAGAATGGTGTTTTAATTAATTAATGGCGTTGGTGTTAGAATAGACGAAGCAACATTTGGTAGAGGTTATTGGTGCCAATATGGTATAAGAGTTATGATGTAGATTGAAACTGCCGCTAATTTGTTGGATTACTTTTTGGTATTGAATTAATTTTTGGTATACAGAGAATGTTTTTAATAAAAATATTTTTACACTCATATTAGTAAAAACAAATGGTGTTAAATTGATAAAAAAAATATTTTAAAAGATTATTAACTTTGTGTTCTCCCAAAACAAAATTGCCTAGAGGTGACTATTGTCAATTTGACATAAGGGTTATGATGTGGATGGGAACTACCCTAAATATGCTTAATTGTCTTTAGATTTTTTGGTTTATACAAACAAATAATTAGAGTATCAAAATATTGTCCAATACAAATATTCCGACACTTCAATTAATGAGAACTTTGTGTTAAATATGATAATGAAACATTTTTTAGGATGATTAACTTTGTTTTCTAATACTGTGTGAAGTCTTTTCTTTCTTAAACACAGATGATTCTTCATAAAAATAAAGTTATAATCCAATTATAGATACAAAATTGTACTTTAATTCTACCATGGAATTGAATCAACTTTAGTGAAATCTTATCCCCCCATTTAGATTAGGCTTGATCTCCTTTATCATAATATTATGTTTTATTTATTTAATATCCTTAGGACCTAAAGGGTATGAGGGTCACAGGCTCAAAGATGAAAGTTATATTAAGGAGCCTAACTAATTATGCCTATATAGCTAATTTAGGGCCATATCAACAAAATCATGAATCAATCCTCTTTTATGCATGTCATTAAAAATGTATCAGGTTGTAACCTTCGAAGGGCAATATTTAGCGTGATACAGGAAGAGGGTATTTAGAGAGCGTAATTTTTCATGATGTTATTGGACGATCTCAATAGAGTTCGGAGGTGGTATTGGTTGATTTATGTCCTATAATCAATTTCAATTATAAAGTTGTTACATAATTTATTAAGGACATTATTTATCTTATACATATTTATTTATAAAATAAAGTTCATAAAATAAATATACTTTACAAATAAAATTATGATAGAGATTATAATTATGAGATTTGTATTGCAATGAGGTATTATTCTTAAATTATTTTTATTAATTATTCTGTTAAGACTGAATATTAATATAGTGAAAAGATTAATACACATTATGTTTATTCCTTATAAAGTAAGCAGTCAATCTTATAAATTAAAATATCGAGATATTTAAACAAATGTAAAGGCACTTATTAGAGAAAAAATTCATTAAACTGACTCAATATGAGAATTCTATATAAATCATTATTTGTTTATCTATGAAATTATTTATTGTGATAATTGTATAAGTGATTTTAGACTTATAATCTGCGAGGAATCTCATATAAATATCATTATGTTTTCATACTACTTATGACTTATTCTATCCACTTAATAATCATTAGATATAACATGAATTATATAAAAGTAATTGTGTGATCAATATAGGATTCATAATATGAAATGATTAGTTGTAATGCGGTAATGTTTTATTATTCTTAATTATTATTGATTTAAGGAATCCTTAGTCGACGTAGAATGATACTTTGAAAATTAGTTTTTAAATATTATTAATAGCATCAATTATTAATGATAGAAAACTAATATGATTGGACTCAAATATAATATAGACATTGATTCTAAAATCTTTCTCTAATCTAATTATTGTATGACAAAATAATTGAATTATATGGAAAAATCATGTTCGAAAAAATTAGTCAAATCATTTTAATACTTCTAATATTTAGATGATCATGATGATTTATTAGACATCAATCTTGTTCCATGAATATAAATTATTTAATTAGAAATATACGATAAACTAAAAAGAGTTTTAGTTTATTTAATTTTAATTTCGAATTAAAATTATAAGTTATAATCATTACCAACATATTATAAACCTAATGAATCACATATAAAGATTAATTAAATAAAGAAAATAATTAATCAAGACTTACATGTGATGCTTAAGAAACTTCAAAGATCAAATATATGATACTTGATTTTATTAAGATTAAATTATAAGTATAATTAAAAAAGAATTTAATTGTAATCTATATTTAATTTTAATATTTTAAAAAATCTTATTTTGTGTATATAGAGGGAGAAGACATTAAAGAAGTTAATACTTTCCCTAAAAAATTGAGCTTTTTATAATTGATCTGTGGATACCATTAAAGGTCAGACATGTGTACGACTGAAGTGGTTAACATCATACCTACAAATTCAATGAGAATTAAAGACAATGATAAAACTTCATAATAAGGTACAAATCAGATTTATGCTTATTGTATTATGATTTGATCATATTATAAATTAAAATAATTTTACTTTAAAAATAATACGAATAAGATTTATGCTTTATTGTATTATGATTTGATCATATTATAAATTAACTTAATTTTAACTTTTAAAAATTTTAAAAAAATTATTTCTTTTGTGTGTGTAATGTGATCCCATTTCAATTTTCTAACTATATTGTATGATAGGAAGTAGATGCATGGTTTGATCTACTATTAATAGGTATTTACACAACTACATATGGATTGGTTGCCATTTAGTAAATAATAGAAAACAATATATCCATATGTGTATTTATTTTCTCCACCATAACCAAAGGTTCATTTATGAAGAAGATTCTTTAGAAGTATTATACAATATTGATGCAAGTGAATGCTTTGAACTTGTTTTCTTAATTTTTGATTCTTATATGATAAGATAAGGGTGAATTATGTGCGCATATATTTAGTCTATTTGAAAAATAATGAATAAGTTACCTAATGATATGAATATGTTATCATAATACGTTTGTATAATTTAATTGAAGCAATCATAAACAGATACAATTTTACAATTAACCCTTAGCATAGGTGCACTTCTTAGGCTCCACTTAAAAATTCTATTGTCTCTTTTACTTTAATGGGTGCAAGGAATCCTCTATTCTCTATGTTAGGCCAAGCGCTTTAAGGAGGAGTATGCAGTGTGCATTAATCCAATATCAAATAGGCAAGAGATGATCTAAGAACATATAAGTGTGGATGCTACATGCTCACCTAAGTCAATCTTTTGGAAAGAGGGTAATGAACACATGATAAAGTGGTATCAAAGCTAACTCTGTTGGAAAACTCAAGCAGGATTAAATCCAGATGCAGCTGAAGTAAATCAAAATTTTTCACAAGATCAAACTTTAACAAAATTTAATTTGAAACATAATAAGACAAAAATAAGATTACACTAACTTTAAAATCACTTTCCTGTTGAACATTTTCCTTTGTGAATTTGTCAACCACAAGCCGTTTAATTGTCCGGCCTCTAATGGTATCCACAGATCTATTTTGAGAAAACTCAAACATTTTGAGAGGAAAAATGTAAGAAGTGCTAGCTTCAATTTTTCTAATTTTTCCTTTTATATGAAAAATAATATTTTTCATATCCTTAAACTTTATCAATATTATAACTAAAGTCAAACTTTAGTTATATTTATGAATTAGTCTTTATAAAATCAAATATCACATATTGGTCCTTAAAATTTCTAAAACTTCATAATTAAATTCAACTTAATTCAAAATTTATTTATCTCTTTATAGATCTTTTATGTGTGACCTATTAGGTTCCTAATATGTTGGCAATAATTATAAATTATAGTACTAATTCTCAATTAAAATTAGATAAATTAAAATTTCTTTTAATTTGTCTTTAATTCTCTAATCAAATAATTTATAATAATAGATCATGATAGACATCTAGTAATATGTCATGACCACTCAAATATTAGGAATGTCAATGTGGTTTGACTAAACCTTTCCATGTATAGTTATAATGTATAATTTAATCCTTTCGTCATTTAATGTTCTAATTAGATTTAGAGTATAGAATTAATGTCTACTCTAAATAATCCAATCATGTTCGTTCTTACTAATTAGTGAATGATTTATAATTGATTTTTGAAAACAACTTTTCCAAATTTCAATCTACTCTAGCCAGAGATTTCCAAAATCATTACTAATTAAGAACAGGTAAAACATTCTTCCTAATTACTTTAGGGTGACAGATTCTTTATTGACTTATTCAACTATCTCCATATAGTTCATACTATATCCAATAACTACCGAATTGAACTATTCCAAAGAATAGATCATAACTAGCATCAAAATACAGTAATTCCTACACAAGATAACTTTGGTAATCTCAAGTCTAAGGATTAATTATATAACTATCATAATGAGATAATCCACAGATACACAAGTAATGTTCCATTCGAAATTCTCAAAATCGAGTCAGTTCAGTGAACTTATTCTCTAATAAGCACCAATATGTTCATTTAAGTGTCTCTATACTTTAATCAATGAGAACAATACTTTCTTCATAAAAAAGAAACAAAACATGTGTTAGTCTTACCATTTCATTAATATCCTATATTGATGAAACTATGACTAGGAACATTTTAGAAAAAATATAAAATTGTAATTCGAATCTCATAATTATAATCACATTATAATTTTCTAATTGTACAACAATTATTCCAAGGATTTATCTTTATAATTAATTATTAAAATATATAAAAAAAAATACATAAAGATAAAGAATGCCTTTTATTGCATTAAAAACAATGTCATACAAAATAAATTACAACCAACAAATTGACTGCATGGGCATAAACCAACAATCTCCCATTTGCACTAAAGTCAATCGCTTATGTATCAAATACCATAGACATCTATATGTCTATCATTTTTCTTTTGAGACAATGGCTTAGTAAGAGGATCTACAAGATTCTCTTCAATGGAAACTCGCTTTATCGAGATGTCTTTCTGCTCTACTGTCTCTTGAATCAAGTGAAACTTTCTAAGTACATGCTTAGATCGCTGATGAGATCTCGACTCCTTTGCTTGTGTAATTGCGCCATTGTTGTCGCAATACACTACTATCGGAACAAGAATGCTAGGAACCACTCCAAGTTCAGTGATAAACTTCTTGATCCAAACTGCTTCCTTTGCTGCCTCGAAAACTACAATATACTCAGCTTCAGTTGTTGAATCTGCGATGGTTGGTTGTTTGGAATTCTTCCAACTAACTGCACCACCACATCTCGGTTGAATGAAGAAGTAATGGAGAAAGGAGAAAGTCAAGACATTAAGGAGGTGTTTCTTGATGAACACTTACTAGCCATGCTCACTTTACCTTGGTATGTCGACATCGCTAATTATTTAGCTGGTAATGTGATCCTTTCTGACTTTTCTTACCAACAAAAGAAGAAATTCTTTTCTGAAGGCAAGCGGTATTTATGGTATGACCCTTTTCTATACAAGATTTGTGCCGATGACATTATTCGTAGATTTGTTCCTATGGAAGAAGTTTCTTCAATCCTAAGCCATTGTCATTCAAAAGAGACTGGAGGACACTTTGACCCTACTAGGACTGCACACAAGGTGCTTGAGTGTGGTTTCTATTGGCCGACCCTATTTAAGGATGCATTTCAATTTGTAAAATCTTGTGATAATTGTTAAAGGATTGGCAACATTTCTAAGAGACATGAAATGCCACTAACCAACATTTTGGTTTGTGAAATTTTTTATGTATGGGGTATCAATTTCATGGGCCCATTCCCTTCATCATACTCCAACCAATACATCCTAGTAGATGTTGATTACGTCAGTAAATGGGTTAAAGCTATTGTACTTCCAACCAATGATGTGAAAGGTGTAGTCCGATACTGGGCATAGACTATATAAACCCAGCGTTTCAGATTTTTTTTCTCTCTGCCTCTTTTCATCCTAAAATCTTCCAAAATTCATATCTTCCTCAATTATTAACCAACTTGAGTGTTCTTGGTGTCTATTTGTCGCATTTCAAGTCCTCTACAACTTTCTCACATCAAATCACTCTAAAAAACAATAGATTTTTCATAATATGCTCTGACAAATCTAGATCTTGTTCTCCATCAAGGTATTCTTTTTCAAATTTCTCTTATTGTAGGCATCCATTCAATTGAAATTTGGTATCATTGTGCTCATAATTTCATAAGTTTTCCATTGATACCAAGTTTGTAGCCTTTCATTTTGATCAAATTTTTGAGAATTTTCAATTAAATTATGGATGTTTTCAAAAATTTTACGAAAAAATTTTCTAATTTTAATTGAATTTTCTAACGTATTTTTGTGTATATGTTCAACAATTTAGTGTCAATGGCACCACCGAGAAAATGTTTGGCTTATAATCCATCCTAATTTACAAGTATCGATAATTTTAACTAGCATTAAGTACATCGGCACAACTCGTTTATCGAGGAAAGGCCAACCATATATTTATAAACCTCTCATGACTTCATAGTCGTTGCTCAATGTTCATAAACAATAAATGAATTTTACTGTTGCAAAAATTGTCGTTGCATTTTGCCCGTTGAAGGTTTGCTTCATTCAGTCGACTTATCTTGCCATTCGGTCAATCGGTCTTTGTTTGATCGACCTATCTCATTGTTCGGTCGGCCTACCTCACTATTCAATCGACCTACCTCACTGTTCGATCAGACGACCTCTTTATTCTCTTTATTCAATCAACCTATCTCTTCATTCAGTCAACCGATCTCCTTTAAGTCGACAGCTTCCAAACTTTGGCTCAATCTCAGCCCAATCAATCCAAACTTATCTCAATTTAATATATTTTAACACAGATAGACTAATACAAAACATATCTTAACACTTTTTATACAATTATATAAATTTAACATAAGCAATTCATCCAATTTATCTAATCATTAATCATATAAATTTATTAATCCATTTATCAATTCAAACTAATCAAGTCTTAATCATATAATTCATACCAACATGTTCATTCATACATCAAGAGGATTTTCACATACATCAATTACATACAACACCTCTTGATTATGCACC
>JAOXYD010116802.1:0-11310 GCA_028565735.1 Pinacopodium congolense | reverse complement strand
CCCAACACTATCACCTAACTTACCCTCTCGGTCTATTACAAGACTACCCTACTCACCCTCTTATTCTATTGCAGGAGTTAAGCTTAATACATATCACAAATAACCATTCATTGAATCATAAAGCAAGAGGTCCACAAAATAGTTTAAGAACAACTCCAATAAAATGTTTAGCTACTCATAACAACAATAAATCCATTAACAATCATATTTCCTATATAAACAAGTAGTAAAAGAGGGTGAAGAATAAACTAGATAAAGCCTTAGAGCTCTTCTCTTCACTTCTAGAATGTTGTAAAATTTGGGTCTTGATGTTTCTTAATGATTTCCAAGGTTAATTGAGTTGCCTCCTTTGTGTAGCCACCAAAAACCTCTTCTTTGCCTCTTCTTAGATGTTATCTAATGAATGTTCGAGGTTCCAAGGGTTTTGAGCCCTTATATGTGTCAAAAGGAGGGTCAAGATACTTAAAATCCCACGTTTTACCCGTCTAGCATCAGACCTGTTGTCACCATCTTGACTTGGTCACGGTCGTGACAGAGTGCTCGTGAACAGTTTTGCCACGATCGTGACCTGATTTTTGCAGCTCTGAACACCCTTCACTCTTTTGGCCATAACTTCTTCTCTGAACCTCTTATTGACTTGAAATTTGAACTAGAGACTCCTAACATCTTGATCGTGTTCTCCACCAATTTTCATGGACATCTGATTTATAAAAGGCTCCCAGAAAGCCATCAAATTCACCTAAAAAATACTTCAATCTGAAATTCTGATGCTTGCAAAATCAAGTAACAATGTGCATCAAACTATCCCTCAAATAAGCTCAAAATCCACCCTTAAACACTAAAAAAAAAAAAAAACTCAAACACTTCAAATATCATCAAAAGATGCAAAATATGAAATAAATTAAAGTTAAAACACGTAAAGAAACACTTAAAACACTTAAAAATAACCTAGAAACATAACCTAAAAGCATACTTATCATCCGCAAATTGCTGTTTCTTTATTTGTTCTAAAAGTTCAAGAACCTAATTCACCCCCACTTAGGTGTCATTTAGGGCTAACAAGTCTTTATAACATGGTTGGATGTTAATCTTTGTTTATTTGGAGTTCTTAAAGCTTGTCCAAATTTGGTCACTTAAGATAAGATAAAAGATGATTAAAGATTCGACAAAACTACTTCAATCATTGAAAAAATCAGTAAGCAACATGATTTTAATTAATGAATGATCAAAATTTATTTAGTTATAAGGGTACTAATCTTGAATATGGGATTAGAACTTCTTGAACTTTAAGTCTAATCCCTATTAGTTGAAGAATGATCAAACTTTGATTAATCGTGAGGGTACCAATCTTGAATATGGATTTAGGATTAGAACTTCTTCAACTTTAAGTTTAATCCCTATTAATTGATGAATGACAAAACTTCGATTTAGGAAAATTAGAGATAAGGCATTGACTTAACTATAGCAGTGTCTTGATTTAATGAAGTGACTCTATATTAGACATTCCAATCCTTTCCATAAATTAATCAAGTTATTTAATCCTAAGCCTTGGTTAGTTAGGCGATTTAGTATTCATAAATCAATGTGAAATTCAATAGCAATGTTTGGAAACTTTTACATTAACTTAGTTTTTTATAGTTAATTTAATAGCTCTAACCTCTTTAATTTAGTAATCTTGAGCTCTTAAGATAATTATAATCCGATTGCCTTAGTAGTCGTACTATTCCCCATGGATTTGACATTCTGGAGTCATAAAAATACTCCAATTTGTTACTTATTGACTGCTATACTTATCTTATTTGTTGGTTTTGAAACCACTTTAAGCAATTGTGCTTGAACTATTTGGTATAATTCAGGATAAAATTTATACCAAACCAACGCTCAATAAACATACCTTGTTAACAAATATCAAAAGTTGTTTGCACCATTTGTTGGTATTAACCATCACAACTAATCAATTTTGTTTGGATGTGCACTTCTCAGGGACGAGAAAAGAGAGACGTTATGTTGGTTATTCAAACTTGGATTACATGTATCAATGGAAGAGAACTAAATGGCATAATAATAGATGAGTGCAAAAGGATTAGAAATGCAATAAGGACAATCTTCCCACGAAAGCTACATCAGTTGTGCTTATGGAACATAGAGAGTAAGTTTCCACAGAAGTTTAGTGCTTATACAATTTTAAAGATATTTAAAGCACCTTAGATGTCTATTATGTTTGATTCCGTTAGTTATGTTGAATTTGAAATCAATTAGAGCCAAATCTTGACTAAATTTGTCTTAGAAGACCATGTTTAGTTACGATCACTATACAAACAAAGATGTAGATGTGTTCTAGTCTATGTGAAGAAAAGTTTTTAAGCGAGAATGTCAAGTGAAGAGATTAATGCATTTTTTATGGCTACATTCATGTTATGACAAGCTTTTCACAATTTGTTGAGTAGTATGAGAAGGTTATTAAAGAAAAAATTGAAAGAGAGATAAACTTTGACTACTTATCCACCACTTCGAATATCCCCCTCATTACACGATTTGAAGTAAAGATGGTATTCCAACAATCCTATACATTTAATATGTTTAGGATGCATCAAAATGAGCTAGTCAATGTAATGTACTATGATGTAAAGCAATCAAATGCAGACTCAAGATTTGATATTTATGACATTTGAGAAATGGGGAAAGAGGGTGAAGTAATATGGGTATACTTGATTCAAACTACAGAAGGACATCTAATTGATTGTAGGTGTATATTATTAACATTTAAGATAATTTTTTATAGACACATGTTCACATTAATGAGTAAACAAAATGTCTTAATGACAATAGACAATTTATATTTTAGAGGTGGAGAAAGGATGTGATCAGGGTTCATACTAGCATCAAAATTAGAAATATTCATAAGATGACACTATTACTAGACTTCACACAGTATACCTAGAAAGGTTCTTCTATGATGTTCTTTATACTTTCACTGAGACATAAGACAAATTTAAGTTCTTGAAGGGCATGTTACGTAGAGTGTATGCTACATTGACATGTTCTATCCAAATCTATATAGGGCCACTCAATTTGTCATCGAAGGACAATTCAACATTATGTAATTTCTTAGATCTATTTATGAGTCAGATGCTTAGGAGGCCATCAAATAGGAGAATCCAACCATAAATCGAAGAAGATATTAGGAACTGACGTAGAAGAGTGTAGGTAAGTTACACCAATGCTTATCTGTGGTACATTGTACATTTGCAATGTCTGTTAGTTCCTTTTCCATCATAATTTTCTACAAAAAATCCTCAAAATTTTTTGATGCATATTGCATTCTAATATATATTGTGCCGAATTTGCATTAAGCTGTGACACCTAATTCCTTGCAAACTTTTTTTTGCTATAGGGAACATCCTTCCAACGAGATCTACCTCATCCTTCCATTAATGTTATGCAAGAATAAGGGATTGTGACTAATACGTAAAAGATTTTTACATCTCATCGATGCACGAACCTCAAGACAAAACTCCTTGTCTATATGAAGAAACATAGCCAATATCCCTAATGAATGAAAGGACCTGCAAATATTTTATTTTGTCATCTTCTTTTAGAACTGCATTCAAACAACTTACCCATATGCTAAGTATGTGTCATTACATTTCAAGACATATGTAATCCTTTTGCCAAACATACATTGCTTGTGTCAAATCAAGTTTCTCTGTATTTTCTTTTTTATTTGCAATTAATAAATGCATAATTGAAAATAAGGAATGATTACATATAGATAGAGGTCGTAAATCATTCAAAATTAGTAAACTTATAAGGAAACATTATTAAAAGATTGCCTCACAGAACTGCAAAATTACATATAATTCCGTTAAGCATATTATCCTCAAATGAATCATATTTTATGAATAAAACACAAGATTTGAAACATGTAAAACATTATAACCTATTGGAATTCTTAAGTTAAAGATTTTAATGGTTAACAAGTTAATGAATAATGCCAAAAATGATAACAAAATTTTTTAAGTGGTGAAAGTACTAAGATGAAGAGCTAAATTGGGCTAATGTAAAATCATGCATGAAAAAATTCCAACAAAATTCAATTATGCCCATGATGACAAGTTATTCGGAGCTTATTATAGCCTAAGCTACCATAAATGCCTTTTCACTCCTCATATTGGAAATACACTTTTACGCTTACTTGAAGCATTCAGACTTCTTGTGCAATAAATTGCATGGCCTTCCCATAACCTATTCACATAGGTGAATATGAATGTTGTTTGGAGGGGCATTCTACACATGATATTGAGACCTTATAAGTTTAATGTAAAAACACTAATTTTTATTAGCCATTTATCTTATAGACAACATACCATTATGTAAAGTTTGCTTCCCTAATTTCCTACACAATGCTCTAGAGCGTAGCACATGTAAACTCCAAAATCATCACTATATCTCAACATAATAATTGAAATTAATTACACTTCTAACAATGTAATGTACAAAACTTGTAAAAATTCCAACCTTAGTGTTTGCAATGACTTTTTCTTATAAAAGATAGATATATCTAGCATCTATAACAAATTAGCTTACTCAATTATTTTATTATGTTGGGAATTCATCCACTTACAAAGTCTCAAAAGTTTCCCATGGTATATCCACATATGACTGCATGCCAATGTTGGTCATCACTATATACATAACCTTTGCTTATTCCAACCAAAAATAAGAGTGAAATCTATTCATATCTCAATACATCTCAAGTAATTACCACAAAATTGCTTTGTTAATCCATAAAGTATGTTATGGAGAATGAATCTACCTAATTTCCTACAAAGAAGCTCCTTTTTATCTTCATGCACATGATACGACCCAAATAAGTTAATTTTGCATTGTCGTAAATCAATATTGTAGTACCACTAATGCTTGTCAGACAATATGGGAACCATCAATTTTCATGTCACATATAAGGTGTTAGTCTACTTATCAATGTAATTGGCAACATGCATTTTCTACAAGATGCGTCCAAGTTTCGTGAAAAAAATGATAATGTTCAATTGACCCATACTAACTCAAGTGCCTGTGCATGCATCAATCTCAAGATCAACATCCTTTAGCATATGTCTTGAATATTTTTCCACTATTGTTGGCCAAGATTCCCTTAGAGCTTCCATCTGATAATCGATTAAAATTTGATTCACCGCCCTCTGCATTACTAACTCAAACATGTGATTAAATTTCATGTACAAATAGCTAATATGAAAATACAAAAAAAAAAAAAAGCATCACAATGTTTCCCATGTCATGTTATCGCAAAATAATAGTTAACTACATATTTTTCTAACTCCTTATATGCATATGCGGACTCTAGGATTAGAATTGAAGTGAATCCACTCACAAACTATACACAATGCATGTCCCTTTTTAATCCACTCTCTATTTTAATGTTTAAATTCTTGTTTTGTGTTCCTTTTAAGTTTACATGCAGATTTGATTTTAGGACAAAAATACAAGTTGAATGGATTGAGTTTAGAGAAGAATTGGAACAAAAAATAGCAAGAAGAGGCATGCATAGGACATAAATAGTAGTTGATGCAAACTACCATTGAAGGAGAAACAACTACTGTTGAAGGAAGAAATGTAGGTCCTTCAATGGTGGTTGAAGTAAGGCACCCTTAAAGGTTATTCCACTACCGTTGAACACCTATGAAAAGGAAAAAGAAAGAGAATAAACTTTACATTTCACTCTCTAAACATTCTTAACCCTTGAAAGACTTATAAAAGGAAAAAAAAAAGGAGCAAATTCATTAGTCTTTTGACTCCTCCTTGGGTAACCCTTTTGGCTTTTAGTGTTTTGCTTAGGTTTTCATGTTCTTTTCATGTTCAAACCTTAGATTAGTTAGTTTAGGTGTTGAATCTTGATTTTATTTTTGTTTTCTTTTCAATTTAGTTAATTTTGTTTGCTTTTATTATGAATTTCATTTGGGTTTTGGTTAAATAGTAGTAAAACCTTTGATTAAGTTAATATAATGTTGTTCCTTTAATGTTAGCCTCGAGTTCTTTAATTTCTTTTTATTTTTTGCATTTTATTCCTTGTTTAGTTTAATTTCATATTGTGTTATGATTATTTTCATTATGTTAGCTTAGGTTTTCCTTGTGTTGAAGATATTTAATGGCTAATTGAGCTATAATTATGACATTGGAATTAGAATTGAATGAGAATTATGATTTAAGCCAGAATTTAATTGGAATTCAAAATTAATGCCATGAACTAAGGATTAATTCATAGAATTTTCCATCATAGATTTAATTTCTATTTCAATTACTAGGTTTTTGCTTTTGATCCTAATTGTCATTTGAGAAATCCACAAGTGCGATATGATAATTGATTTTATAGGTAAACTTAGTCAATTAGTCTAGAATTCCAATTCTTATGGTTACATGATCCGAGCTTGTGAGATTATGAATTTAGTTAGTCATTCCCTAATTCTTAATATTATTGAGCTACTAAATCTAGAAAGCTTGTTCTAAGTTGTCACGTGTTCTATCGTATTAGACTTATCTAAAAATAGAGGAACTTAGGATGAAAAACTTTTTTGTTTTTATAAGCAAGTATCTTAGGTATAGCACAATTTATAATTTTAATGATCGATTTTAATTCATGAATCTCGATAATATCTTCTACCCATCTTTCAATTATTGTTATTTACATTCTTGTTTTTTTGCTTTAGTTTTGATAATTGTCTCTTCATTTGTTTTAATTCCTTCGCATCAAGGATTTGTTTTTGTTTTCCTTTTCCTTTGTACAACATTAGGAATAGCTATCAAATACAACTAGTTTTCCGTGGGATCGACCTTTACTTGCCTTACTATATAGTAGATTAGTTCGGTATTTTATTATTTTATAGTCAAAGATAAAGACCCATCAATTCTCACCTTCCAAGTTACATTATACCACTGCTAACATTAAGAAATAATCAAAGTAATAGTGAAAGGGAGAGGTTTACCATGTTACCTATGCAACTTCTAGCCTTGAAACAAGTTACAACATCTCTTAATAATAGCCTTAAAAGAGCATTAAAGATAGCATCTTGGTCGCTGTTACATTTGAGGAGATTAACCAATACAACAATTTATCTATATTTATTAACCTTGGTATCTAAATAAAACATTATAAGCTATCATGCTTAATAAACAAAGAATTTAGAAAAAAGGTGCCTTCTCCTTGATCTTAGTTGCTAACTGAGGAATTCATAATAAATCCAAGGAGACGCCGATTTTTTTATTTGAACCATACTTTTGTCATAGGGTAAGATAAATACATCTATTATTTTAACTACCTGCATTTCAATTTGTTACTAGAGTGGAGCCTAGTACAACTTAATATATTGTAATATAAAGGCCAATGTTTACCTTGTCCCCCTTTAATCTTTCGACACCATCACGCCCAATTTTTTTCAAATCCTTCCTTTATCTTTGTTCGATGCTCAACTATCAACATATATTTTTGTCAAAAGACCTAAGACAATTTCCCTTTTTATTTGAGTGTTTTTTTTTCACCATAGCGAACCGTTAATGAAATCCCCTTGTCCTCAATCTCATATGTTTGTAAAAGTGGTTTACAGTTATATCTGGCTGCCTCCACTTGCAGCTGGGGGCACTGCATGGATACCAATTACAGTGACCTCGATCCACTGCATGTCACGAATCCCATAATTATTTGATGCTTGTTACTTGTCAATTTCTCTTCCCATTTCAAGATCTCTTCCCATTCCAAGCTCATGTACCTCTCATGTCTGCCAAACCTTCTTTTCACCTGCACGGATTAATGACAAACAATGAAAATAGTAGCGACTTACAAAATAGTTATTTCCCAACACTATCACCTATTTCACACTCCTCAGTCACTCGTCTTATTGCCATTCAGACATTCAATCTAGGCAACATTATTGACACTCAGTTCATAGCACCATATCTCACTAATATCACAACACGTGCCCATCAGAAACTAATTGAAATTGAGTTCCTATAATAATTCAAACTTAGATGTGAACTAAGGTCTTTATTTCACATATATAGTCATGTATGCCCTTGAAATTGAAAGAATAATAACACAATCTAACTGCTCTCTAGTCTCTCTCGGGTTAATGTTTACAAGATCAATGACTTTATATGATGAGGCCTATGCTTAGGGGTAAAATTCATTAATCTGCATAGTTTAGAGATTGTATAAAATCTATGGAGCTAACTACCATACTCTGAAACTACACACTTAACTAACTAATGTTATAGTGCAATAATAAATTCATATGAAACTGGGGTGAAAATGTGCAGAATGTTTTAGATTTTTAATAACAGTAATACATTACACACCATTCCCTAGAATATGTAAACCCCTTAGAACATCATTGTGGTTTCTTGCACCAAATAGGAATTATTCATTGTTGCATATTTTGTTTGATTTTTTGTGTTATATTTCGCCGCTCTCAACACCTGCAATTCACTATAACCATTATATTAGAAATAAATTCATAAAAATGTATCCAATTATTTTAGTTAAATTACAGACATGCCAACCATGAAGTCTTCAATTCCTAGTGAATCATATTGTCACTAAACAAAGATAGACGTATTAATTTTAGTTTTCATGACTTTTTCCTCATTTTGACACAAATTTTAGATTGTAAACTGTGAAAAACTTCCTCTAAACTAAACAGATCATAGCAATATGGTTAAGGGATGATGAAACATCAGTATTTAAAAATTATTTTCATAATAATCTCAATACCAGTCTTGTCATTTGTTTCAATTTTCTCATTACAACAAGACACAGTGTGAGCAAAAGACATTCTTTGTAAGGTATATTTCAACTCTTTACGAAAGTTCAGTGTATCCCATCCCTTCATCCCAGAACAAATTTAGCAACCACTCTCTCATTCCCAACTACATGATATATTACATATTCTTTCAGTGTTTGTGAGGATTTTGAAAGCTAAATAGGCACTCATACCGTTTACAATTCACTTTCAAAAAAAATTTTTAGGCAATGATGCCTAAAATTTCTAAAAAAACTCATACATGACCTATGTCTAGAGTGTTTTTTTGTCCAATGAATGGTTGGGTACTACATATATTCGTACAAAGATAAGCAATATGCCCCTTCGACATTAACACATACCTAATGTTTGAACATGGTCATCTTAGCAAGCATATTCACAAAGTATGCACTAGAGTATATAGACATTTCTAGACCACAATGACCGTATAAAATCCACTCTAGCATCAGCCATAAGAAAAGATATCTCGACAAATTTTAGTGGTAGATGTTAGACTTACCTGTTGTCTATCAAGTGCATCCCCTTTCACCCAAAAGCCAAATAAACTCCTTTGAAGATTATTTTTCCCTCAAACCACAAATAAAAACATAAGGGATCATTCAAGATTAGGGATTGAAAACTGTAGAAGGTGAAACGAATGCAACCCCAAAATTGTCTACTTTTTTTAATTTGTCAAATTTTCCATTTTACCCTTCTTTTCCTTTCTCAAGTTTTCAATACGTGCTCTAACGTTTTTAATTGCATGACGTTAAGGCTACCAAGGGGCTCCCAAAGGGTGCTCTTTAGTCACCTTCATAATTTATCTTTCTCTCTTCATTTTTTTCTTTTATTTTTCTCTCTCTTCATGAATCCCTTTTCAACGTCTACTTTTAGATTTCTCACCTATCAATTCTTTATCTCTCACATCAATCTTATGTACTCCCTTACACATTTTATTTTTGGAATCTCTCTCTCACTCTTTTTTTTTTTTCTAGAGAGACCTCTCATCAAGTCTTCTTTCTCTCCCTTGCTTACTAAACTATCATTTTTTGTCATTGTAAGCACTTTCCTGCTCACTTTTTATGGAAATCTCTCTCACAATCATTTCTTTTGAAAACTCTCTCTTATCAAGCATTATCTCTCTCTCGCCCCCACTTACTTAACTACCATTTTCTTTGGAAAACACTCGCTTTGTCTCCCTTTTTCTCTCTTATTGTTCTTTAATCTTCATTAATAGAATATTTTTAAAAATCAAAATTGTATTAATTCCAAAAGGAAAGTAGCAAATGCAAGAGAGTATCAAGGATTAAAAAGAATTAATAACCTCAAAGAAACAAAGGTTGAACAACTGAAACATAGTGACTATAAGATCATTAATAGCAAAGTTGATTTGGGTAAGATGGTGAATTGATAAATTGTTTCTTTATGTTGATAATATCTACCTATTTCTTTATTTATACACCTATATACTAATTTTTTTTCTCTCATTTATTTTGGTTCCATCTTTGAATCTTTTTATTTATTGTACGAAGGGGGAGGGTGGGGGAGGAGAAGAAAGAGTCAATTACTTTGTAAAATTAGTTAAAACCGATTGAAAGTCAATTTTAGTTTAAAGAGGTTTTTATATAGAATTGAATTGACAAGTTAACTAGTTTTCGATTAATCCAATTGAACCAGCTAGTTCGGTTTGATTTTCAAAATATTGATTAAACTAAGTTAATTGACCAATGTGTTTAGAAATAATTATCTAAGTTTTCTACACTTTCTAATTCAATCTTTTGATAAAAATTTGATTAAATATATTTCAAAATATTCTCTAAAATTGTTTTTTTTTGGGAAATTGTTCTCCAAAAGTGTTATAAAGATTTAAATTCTTATCTTTAAATTTAAAATTTTAATTTGTCTTGACACTTGAAAAGATTTATGCGTCATATGAGGAAGGTGAAATGTTTAAATATGATAAAATCTTAAAGTATAGAAATGATCAAATAAGACTTACAATAAAAATTATATTGATTAACATATTAAATGTTAAAATTTCTTAAACTTGATTTCATTCTTCATTTGAAAATTTGATTTCCACATTTTCTTTTATGATTGGGATAATAGTCAATTAAGTGATCAAGTTTTTGGGATTTTTTCAGTTAAGTGATCAAGTTTTAAAAAAATTCAATTGAGTGATTAACATTTGAAAAGTTAACCAGTTGAGTGAAAAAATTTAACGCCGTTAGTCATTGACCCGACCCGATCCAGCCCGGTCTAACAACCCTAATCCGACCCGGCCCACTCTAACTTTTTTACCTCTTCGGGTTAATTTTTTAAATGTTAATCATTCAAGTAAAAAAGTTTATAAATCTTAGTCACTTAACTGAAAAATGTAAAAAAAGTTATATTAATAACATATTTTGAAATTTTTAATATAA
Source organism: Pinacopodium congolense (assembly GCA_028565735.1). Taxonomy (NCBI): domain Eukaryota; kingdom Viridiplantae; phylum Streptophyta; class Magnoliopsida; order Malpighiales; family Erythroxylaceae; genus Pinacopodium; species Pinacopodium congolense. Next base: position 77 of record JAOXYD010116802.1, on the reverse strand, counting down.
ATTCATTTCATAAATGAATATTTTTACATAATATTTATAAATATTCTTAAAGTATTTAATTATTATTAAGTAAAAAT
>JAOXYD010116791.1:0-11310 GCA_028565735.1 Pinacopodium congolense | reverse complement strand
TTACTCTAAAAAAGACTTTACCAAAAAATAGAACAAAGAATTGCAACTTGCCTTTAACCACTTTTTTTAAGTTTTCGATTTACGTGAGAGAAACCTTCTTTAACTCAATTTGTGTAAGAGAAAGCAAAACTACTTCTTCCCTATTTTCTTTAAAGATGATGAAGATAGCTACACTAAAACACAAAACCCTCTCCTGCTTGGTATTCTGTGTATATGTATATGAAAGCCAAAGCCATTATTTTTTTTCTTTTTCTTTTATCACTAACATAGATTAGACTATTACAGCCCACAGGACCATCAAGTTGGCTCAGTTTCCACTGTTGCAAATAGGTTATCCATCCTCCTTTGCAATAATCTATTTGGATAATTGACAGATGAAATTAGACAAAACCAAAATAGTTGCATACTACACTCAATTTGCAACGTATATAAATAGTTATAGGTGAGCAGTAAAACATGAAATATAATATGTTTTATTATCTTTTAATTAACGTTTTGATGTTGATGCGTCATACTCTTCTTACATAATATACTAACACTTTATACAAACCATATGATGATTACGTACTAATTGTATGACCACCATATATATTATATATCGCCACTTGAAAGAAAATTAATTACCATACTCTATAAAAAAATATTATATACATATATTATGCCTTAGAAGATAACATACTAAAAATGTTACAGAAATTGTACTACCACAATATGCAAATTATGTGATACATAATTAAATATAAATATAAAACTTAATATGTCTTAATACATAAAGTAACACAAGTTTATAAAAATGATATTGTGGTCTTTTGTAACCCATACAATCGCTATACCTCAACTTCATACATAATTAAATATCATAGAACATAACATACCTTAGTATAAAACATACTAGAATTTTAGACAAACTATGCCATAGCCATGTATAAATTGTGCCATCATCATGTATAGAATTTTTTGCCAATTGATGTATAATTAAATACCATGTTAACAAAACATATCACGCCTAAACTATATATCAATACATTCCATATCACTACTAGTAAGGTATATGACCACCTAATCCATAATTAGAACAACTTTACAAAATATATCATATCTTAACAGATAATATACCAACACTTTATATAAATTGTATTACGACTATACACAAACTACAACATTATTATGTATATGGTAAACTTGTTGGGAAATCAAGATATTATTGAATTGTGCTTAACAAAAGTAAAACAAAATTTTTATTCAATTTCTCGAAAGCCAAGATCACTTTAAACTATAATAAGATTAAATCAGAAGCATAATAATGCATGAATCTAAATTTAGATCTTATTATGAAGCTTGTTTAATGTCTTCGTTTCTTCTCAAATTTGTATGTGAAGAATAAACTACTTTAGCTGCACATGTGTCCGACATCTAACAAAATTTATATACCAACTTTTGAAGAAACATAACAATTAAGAGGAGGAAAATGAAAAGTGCTAGCTTCTTTATTATTTCTTCCTTTATATAGGAGAAAAACAAGATTTTTCTTAATATTAAAATTAAACATAATTATAGTTAAAGTCTCACTTCAATTATAATTACTATTTAATCATAATAAAATCATATATCATATATTTAACCTTGACATTTCTAAAACTTCACAATTAAGTTCAATTTAATTAATTTTGTGCTTCTCAATTGATCTATATGTATGGCCCATTAGGTTGTTAATATATTAACAATAATTATAAATTACAATTCTAATTTATAATTAGAATTAAATAAATTAAAAATTCTTTTAATTTATCTTTAATTCTCCAATTAAATAATTTATAATCATAAATCAAGATTGGTGTCGAATAAGACGTCATGACCACCCAAATATTAGTAATGTAAAAGTGGTTTTTATTTAACCTTTATATGCATGATCCTCAAGCATCCTTAGTGCCTATTTAGATGGGCTTTTGGGAGGTCAATAAACTCTTTTCTCAACCATAAAAGCCTTTTTATAAAAAAAATTAGATGTTTGGCTGTAGAATTAAAAGCACTTCTTTAATATATATGGCTTTTTTAGTAGTCAAAATACAGCTTTTTAAAAAGTCCAAATTTGGAGCTTCTTAAAAAATCCTCTGAAATAGCTTTTTTAGGTAGATATTTCAGATCAATTAATGAGCCTAATCTTTAATATCTTTTGCCCTTATGTTTTTAACATAATGCCGTAATACCCATATATTCCTATCTTTACGTTTAAAAATTTATTTTGGGATTTATATAATATTATTAGGCTATTTTTATATTTTTTAATATTAATTTTAATTATGTTATAATCCATATAAAAGATTTGAATAGATATATTTTCATTTATTTTTCATATGGTTTAAAATTATATAATAATTAATATATTATGCTTTGCATATTGTTTCATATACTTTAAATAATATTTATATGCATAAATAATTTTTATTACAAAATAATATATAGTTAAAATCAAAAGTGCTTTTTATTTTTATGTTGCCAAACAATCTACTCTATGAAAATCTTTCAAAAAACCTCTTTTTTAAATGATAGCCAAACAGCCAATTAGTTTCTTAGAAAAACTCTTCTCAGAAAAAAAAAAAAAAAAGCTCTAATGGTATAAGCCCATCCAAACAGGCACTTAATCTCCGACCTAGTGAAGGTAGAACTTTGAAGCTAATGAAAGGCAAGGCCTCACTAGATCTAGTGAAAGTTAACTTCGCACATCTGGATGACTTTACAAGTGCTATACTTACTCATGTTTATCATGCTTTATCTTGCCTTGATTTAATAGGAAATGATTCATGGATAGTTAACACAGGAGCCACTAGTCATATGTTTGCAAATTTTTCTCTTCTGACTAAACCTTTGAAACCATAATATCATATGCATGTTTACCTTCCAGATGGATCAATTAAATTTGTTCATCGCATTGGTGAATTTCATCTTAAAGATAACTTGGTTCTTACTAATAAACTTCACATTCCTAGTTTTAAATTTAACCTACTCTCCGTCAGCAAATTAAGAAGGATAGCTTCTATTAAGTTTGAGTTTTCCCTTCACACTGCATTTTGCAGGACTTGAAGACTAATGCAGTCTTGGGGATTGGCAAGTTAGTAGGGCAGTTGTATGTTTTGAACAAAATGTCCTTCTCTACAGAAACTGTTAGTCATTTTTCTTTCCATTCATCAATTTTTTCTTTAAAGCCATTGCCTTCAATACATGTTAGTGCTGTTTCTGATGTTAATTTATGGCATCAATGTCTTGGTCATTCTTCTTTTCATGTACTGAAACACATTCCTATACTCATGAATAAATCTATTGCTTTTGACTACATTTGTGATGTTTATCCTCTTGCAAAGCAATATCGTTTACCTTTTCCCACTAGTAACATTCATACCTCTCGTATTTTTTAACTTCTTCAAGTTGATATTTGGGGTCTATATAGGCAGTCTTCCATTACAAGTGGGCACTATGCACTTACCTTAGTGGATGATTTTTGTTGGTCCACTTGGACTTATTTGATGCACCATAAAACACACTCTCTGAATATTTTATAGACCTTCTATAAAATGGTTTCTACTCAATTTAGCACTGAAGTAAGGGTAGTTAGTTCTGATAATGGTACTGAATTTTTTAGCCTTACTTCTCCATAATTGTTTAGGGATCTTGGGGTCATCCATAAGAAATCATGTCCTTATACCCCACAACAAAATGGGTTTGTTGAGCATAAGCATAAACACTTGTTACAAGTAGCTAGAGCTTTATTGTTTCAAGTTTGCTTACTTAGGAAATCTTGGGGTGAATCTATCTTAAATGTCACACACATTATCAATCATTTTCTTATGTCAATTCTAAACTGAAAATCACCATATGAAGTTCTCTATGGCCATTTACCTTCTTATAATTTGCTTCAAACTTTTGGTTGTCTATGCTTTACTACAAATGTGTCTCCATCTAAGGACAAGTTTGATAAATGTGCTCATAGATGTGTTTTCATTGGTTATAATCAAGGTCAGAAAGCCTTTAAACTTTTTTTATCTTGATTCTCACACAACTTTCATCTCTAGAGATGTTGTGTTTCATGAGTATCATTTTTCTTACAAATTTCTTCACAATCCTGATTCTAATCCATATTTACCCATTGTAGCATCTGATCTTTCCACTGATTCTACTGGGTTATCCCTTCCTCTAATCCTTTTATACCTATTGTACCTCCATCTGATTTTTCTGTTTCCACTTATTCTTTACCTGCTCCATCATTGAGACATTCCACTAAACTTACTGTTAAACCTTCCTGGATGAATGATTTTGTCTATCACAATGTTTTTTTCTACTCCACCTTCTGTTGATTCACCTCCAACCGTATCTGCTTCTTCTTTCTCACCTGTATACATTTCCTTTTTAGCTAATTTGTCAACTGTCCATGGTCCCAAATCTTATAGATTGGCTTTATTGCATGTTGACTGGGTTAAGGCTAGTAAAAAGAATTAGCTGCTTTAAAGAAGAATGGTACTTGAGAATTAACTTTTTTACCTAAAGGAAAGAGAGTCGTTGGTTCTAAATGGGTCTATAAATTTAAACTCAAGCCTGATGGTAGTATGGATCTGTATAAGGCAAGGTTGGTAGCTAAAGGTTACAACTAGGTTGAGGGGTTAGATTACACTGATATTTTTTCACCAATAGCTAAAAATGTAACTGTTCGAGTATTTTTTGCTGTTGCATCTTTTTATTCTTGGCCTATCCATCAACTTGATATAAATAATACATTCCTTCATAGGTCTTTAGATGAAGATGTTTATATGCATCCCCATGAAGGTTATACTGTTACTGCCCCTAGACAACTTTGTAAGCTTAATAAGTCCTTGTATGGATTGAAACAAGCTTCTAAGCAGTGGAATATGGCTTTTACCTCTTAATTGCAGTCTTTTAGTTTCCAACAATCCAAACATGACCATTATTTGTTCATTAAACCTACTAGTTCTTCATTTTTTGCTTTAATTGTCTATGTGGATGATGTTCTGCTCATAGGCCCTTTAGAGGCATAACTTTCACAGGTTAAAACCTTTTTGCATGCTCAGTTTCCTATTAAAGATCTTAGTCATGCTAAATACTTCCTTGGTTTAGAGATTGCTAGGTGAACATGGTGTTTTTGGGAATCAACGCAAGTATATTCCAAATATTTTATAGGATGTCGGTTTCCTTGATGCTAAAGCTATTGCTACACTTCTTCCTAAGGTTGTTAAGCTCACAGCAGATGCTGGTCCTTTTTATCTGATCCGAAACCTTACCAGAGACTGGTAGGAAAACTACTTTATTTAGGTGTACAACAACTAAGTTAATTTCCCAACATCCTTGTCAGCCATATTAGGATGCAGCTATGCATCTTTTCGTTATATTAAAGATTGTCAATCCAAGGGTTTATTTTTCCCTATTTCTAACAATTTTGGTCTTCAAGCATTTTTTGATGCAGATTGGGCATCTTGTGTTGACACTAGGTGCTTTTTGACTAGAAATTGTATCTTTCTTGGTTCAGCTTTGGATTCTTGGAAAACCAAAAAGCAATCTACTATTTCTCATTCATTTGTCGAAGTTGAATATTGCAGCATGGCAACCACCGTCTGTGAGTTGCTTTGGCTGTCTTACTTACTGCATGATTTTCGGATTTCTATTATCATACAAATTCCTTTTTGTTGTGATAATCAAGCTTCCTTGCACATTACTGCTAACCCAATGTTCCATGAATGCACTAAACACTTGGACATCGTCTGTCTATCATTTCTCCACTACATATTTCTAGTAAACAGCAAGTTGCAGATTTGTTCACTGAAGTTTTATCTTTTCCTATTTTTTATGTGCCTTTATCCATGATGGGCTTAGTGGATATTCATTCCACAACTCCAACTTGAGAGGGGGTTGTTACTATTTGTAGGTTAAGTTTAGTAACTTAGTGTATTTACTGATATTTATTAGCTGGGGTTATTTTTGGTAGTTTACTTATGTTGGCTGACTTACTTTTGTTGACCATATAAATTCTTGTAAACTGTTTATGATCAGTGGAGGTAACGTAAAAATCTGTCGATATTTTTTATCTTGAGATTGTTCATTTGGTCTCAACATTTTTATTTGCCCTATGTCCAAAGTCAACACCATGTGGCTAATCCTTGAAATTCTTTGCTTCCTATGAAAAATTTTCCTGTTTTGTTCTTTTTTTCATTTTCTCCCACATGTGGTATTTCTTTCTTTTGCAGCTCGCCATATTTAATCTAATCCAAATTAATTCCTAACACTTTTAAACACTTTGAAGACTCACAAACACATTCAAAATCTTCCCAAAAACATTTTTATCTAATTAAGAGGATTACTAAAACATTTCACACAAGGTTTTTTTTAATTATGTAACGTATATGTATATTCTAAATTCTGAATGAGTTATACATGTGGTGAGCCTCTTCAAACACTAAAAATAACTTACATAAGACTTACAATTAAAATTACAAGTCAAAACCTATATGTATTTTATCTTAACTCTTCCAAAAACGTTAAGTCTTAAACAATTCGCTTCATGAAATTTAGTTTAGCTCCAAAGCTCCTTAAACATCTTCATTAGCATTCCAAGCATAACACCTATCTTTCAATACTTCAAACATAGAAAAAAATTAGCTCATTTGGTGTTTTGTCATCTCCAAAATAAGGTTAATTTTTTTTGATTAAATAATCTCTTCTTTTTTTATGATGACAAAATGACGTCATATAATGAACATCACAATCAAAAGTCATTTAAGCACATTGAAAATCATATGAATATCATTCAATACTTAATTTTAACTTATTAAAATCATAATCATAAGTTTAAAAATATCCCAAAAGACCAATTAACTTCACAAAAATATAAAAGCACTCTATTCTTTAAAAAAAACTCCCCCTAAATTCATCAAAATCATACAACCATTTGTTTAAATAAAAAAAAAATAACAACTTAATTGGAAATCACCAACTCCCCCTAAGATCATGCATTATAGTAAAATTTGAAAAGTATTAAAATAAAAATGCTACTTCCCCTTTATAAAAGAAACTATATCACAAATATTTTCTCTTCCTTTTTATAATTATTAAAAAGATAAGATTAAATGCTTAAACATATCAAAAACACAAAGATTACCACACTTCAATTTATAAATAATAAAAATATGAGTCAATTAACAGAAGGTCATACAGAACCACCATCAATCATACCTAACTCTCTCTTAATCATGCAAAATCTATCCTCAAACATATGTTTAATAAAAATATCAGTTAATTGATGTACAGTATCAACAAATTCAAGTTCTGTATCACTACTTTAAACACGATCTCTAAAATATTAGTTAATTTTCCTAAAATGCTTAATGGATTTTTTTTGTTAAATAAATAGCACTTATATTATCAAATCTAATGGGTATTTTAGAAAGTTCTAAGCCATAATTTCTAAGTTTCTGTCTAAGTTATAAAAATTATATGTAACAACTTTCAGCAGCTACATATTTTGCTTCCACTATAAACAATGCAATAGAATTTTTTTAAAAAAAACCATTAAACTTGTAAGCCCTATGGCACCCAATAGGGGATGAATTGGGTGTTTAAAAAATTTCTTTGCAAATTAAAATTCTTTAAATAGCTTATGCTAATTTTAACTATATGAATTTTCTAACCAAAATTCACCCTATATGAGAAGATTATGCCTAAGCCAATATCAATTAAATTTAAGCAATAATAAAACAAACACAAGAGTATAAATATAAAGAGATAGTGAAGAGATGAACATCAAGATTTATAGAGGTTCGCTTACCCTAAAGATAAACTACTTCCTCTCTCCAACAACTTGTTAAAAATTCACTAACAAACTATTCTTACTTTAAAGGGGTGAAGAGTAACCCTTATAACAATCTTGATTATAAGGCCAAGAGGAACCTTTGCAATAATCTTTATTATAAAATCAAAGGGAACCTTTACAACAATCTTTATTATAAGGCTAAGACGAATCTTTACAATCATGTTTGTAAGGGTTAAAAGGAACCCAATCCACTCTTGTTCTAAGGTCAAGAGGAACCTTTACAATCTTGTTCTAAGGTTAAGAGGAACCTATCAATCTTTCTTTTCGATAGGTAAAGACTAACCCTTTCAACACAACCAATTTTACAATGTCTGTCCACACAGACAGCCCCTAAAACAAGCCCCTTTGAGCTTTAATACAAGTTTATATAGATTAATAAAATTTGATCAAAATCAATTCAAGAAAAGGACTCAAATGCAACCAATGTAATGCTTGTGCCTTATGTAATGTCTAATACACATACAAGGCCTAAAGCAATCCAATTCACAACAAGATATTATTGCAATTCAAATTTTGTTTATCATAGGTTAAGCCTAACCTATCCAATCTATTTTAAAGGAAAAGAGTAGCCTATAAGCCAATCAAAAATTAACACAAAGTAATTCCCCCAATTATATAACAAAATCACACCTTTAATGGTGTTTATCTAAAGCTCAATCAATAAAACCAAATATGAAATTTCTAGAGGCAATATATATATATATATAACAAGCTGCCTAATACCTCAAAAAATCAAGCACAATCAAATTTAATCAATAAAAATGTGATTAATGCAAGCAAAAGCCAGATTAAGCTTAAGATCACAAAATCTATCAAAATATGTAGAATATATTTTCCAAAACAGATTTAACCACTTAAATTATGTAAAATTGATGCAATAAACCTACTGCAACCTCAATCTATCAATTAACAACAAATTATAGCAATAAACACAATTTTAAAGAATCAACTGAATGGAATAAAATTAAGAACAAAACAAAAACTTTCAGACTTAGACAACTTTGAGGTAACCTGTAAGATTAAGCTCAAACACATAATATAATGACTTAAAAATTAGAACAAAAATACTATAAACCTCCTAAACCTTACAAAAACTGAAAACAATAAATTTATAGCACCAACAATAGATTTAAAAGACCTTAAACAATCTGTTTATAATAATTTTAAGTAAGAAAAATATATTTGTATGATAAAAATTGAAGAAAATAGAAGGTGAATAAAAAACTTAAGAGTAACCTTTACAATTTTGTTCTAAGGTCAAGAATAACCTATCAATCTTCCTTTACAATAGGTAAAGAGTAACCCTTTTAATATAACCAAAATTTACAATGTTTTTCCATAAAGACAGTCCCTAAAACAAACTCCTTGAGCTTTAATACAAGCTTATATAACTCAATAAAACTTGATCAAATTCAATTCAAGAAAGGGTTTCAAATGCAACCAATGCAATGCTTATGCCTTATGTAATGTCTAATGCACATGCAAGGCCTAAAACAATCTAATTCACAATGAAATATTAATGAAATTCAAATCTTATTTAACACAGGACAATAGCAACCTATCTGGCCTATTTTGAAGGTGAAGAGTAGTCTATAATCCAATCAATAATTAACACAAAGTAATTCCCCTAATTATGTAATCAAATCACACCTTTAATGGTATTTCTCTAAAGCTCAATCAATAAAACCAAATCTGAAATTTATAAAGGAAAAAAAATTATAACAAGTTACCTATCACCTCAACAAATCAAGCACAATAATATTTAATCTATAAAAACATGATTATGGAAACCAAAAGTTAGATTAAGTATAAGATCACAAAATTTATCAAAATATGCAGGATATATTTTTCAGCCTATACATAAACTAATTTAACCACTCAAATGATGTAAAATTGATGCAATAAACCTACTGTAACATCATTCTATCAATTAAAAATAAATGACAACAATAAACACAATTTTAAAGCATCAACCGAATGGATTAAAATCAGGAACAAAACAAAAAATTTTAGACCTAGATAACTTTGAGGTAACCTACAAGATTAAGCTGAAACACGCAATATATTGACTTAAAAATCATAACAAAAATACTAGAAACTTCTTAAGAACTTAAAAAAATTGAAAACAATAAATTTACAACACCCAAAAATAGATTTAGAAGAAAAATTGAAATGAGCAAAGGAGTTGTACAGAAAACTTGACAGATTTGAGCAACCTGTGTTCTTTGATCTTAAAAAAATGTTTTAAGTACTTAAAAATTAAATTAAAGGCTTTAATGCACTCTTGAGACCTTAAAAAAATTGTTTACAATAATTTTGAAATAATAAAAACATATTTTTTATGATCAAAATTAAAGAACACAGAAGGTGAACCAAAATAGAGACAGTTTTGGTGAGTGTGTATTTGAATGCTTGAAACAAATGAAATACTAAATAAAAAAATTAAATAAAACCTTAATGAATTTTGCCTATGTCTAAATAAACTAGAACCAAAAAATTTGCAACATTAAAACCTGATTTAAAACAAAAAAAAATGAAATTGAAAGAAGGGCAATACAAAACTTTCAAACTTTGAGTATAGAAACTTTGATGGCTTTGATCTTTGATAAAAATGGAATTAAGAGAGTTATAAAAGCTTTAGAACACTTATATATAGTATTAAGAAGTAGTTAGAGATGTTAGTAATCAAAAATAGTTGTTTGGGATCAAAAGTCTATTGGAAAACCTAAAAATGAAACTAGTCATTACGCTGTCAAGACCTATACAGTGGGTTCTGGGAAGGTATACAACATTTTGTAGCTTGCCGTATAGCTTGTTGTGAAACAGTAGCTATATGGCACCTTGCAATCTACCATATAACACTTGCCAACTCACCATATGTCTCCAGAAAAATATGAGACATACTCTAAAAAACTTATAAACCTTTTCAAACACTTTTCTAACATTAATTAACACATCAAACTAGTTTTAAAGCAAATTTTAATGCTATTTGAATCATTAAAACATTTCAATTAACACAAAAATAAGGATTGCCTTGATTATGAACACTTTTCATTCTTAAACAATTTTAAAAATTTTTAAACACTTTAAAAACCAAAAATTCACATCACAATTTTGTTTATGCAGATTCAAACACACATAAATAGCTTCAACCAATAATTCAGTTCACTTAAATCATTAAGAAGCATATACTAATATAATTCATCACATTACTTCTTGACTACAAAACTTTTAGCTTATATGTCATTCTAATTCAATTCCTAACATATTAAAATCATAATCAAATTCAATTAATCACTAAAACCACAATTCAAATTGTATATGAAAATGATCGTGTGAAGTAGATATGTAAATGTACCATGCAAATGTGAGAGTCTTTTTCACGCATTGATTAAGAATCAAGTTTAGGACACTTACACCTTAAACCTTTTCCCTAAACC
>JAOXYD010116780.1:0-11311 GCA_028565735.1 Pinacopodium congolense | reverse complement strand
TTTATTTTTGTTGTTAGTTGTTATTTTTTATTGCAGTTTTTGATTTTTGTGTATGGTTGTTTTTTTTAGTTACTATTTTTGGTTTTTTCAGTTTTATTTCCTGTTATTTTTTTAAATACTGGAATTTTTATTATATTATTATGTGTATTTGGTTTATTGTGAAATATGTAAAAAATTATCTGAAGAATTTGTGATATAATGTTATATTGGACCAATATCGTTGACATTTACATTAAGTAAAAGCTATGAGAATAATAAAAATTTTGTGTCACATAAAACATTAATAAATACAAATCATGTTTTGAATAGCATTTCAAATGAAATCAAATATTTACACCATATTAATAAAAACCTATAATAATGACGAAGATTACATGAATATAATATGATTACATAGAAAATATTTTTTTCATTATTATTTTCCGGTGTAGATAAAATATATTAATTGTACATCAATAAAATCTTGAACAATTGTACAGATTGTAGAAATAAAGCGTTAAAATTTTAAAATCAATTTTTTAAAGAACATTTCATATCAAATTCAATATTTATGTTACATTAAGAATACTTATAATATTTATGGAGAATACATACATCTAATATAAACAATTACTAATATTTGTATTTTTTTTGTTTAAATTAGCACAAGAATAGTGAAATATTATTGAGATGTAACATAAAAAATATTATCGTTTAACTAATTATACATGCATTATGGTATACATTCAATTCTAGTTCCATACATTAATCAATGGGAAATTAGTTAAATTAACAAAAAGTTTTTGATTCATGAAGTTAAATACATAAATAAATTTACATATATATCAAGTGACAATAGTTTAATGAAGTTACATATATATGAAGCTAGCAAGTGTAACGAAGTTACATGTACATCAAGTTACATAAACATGACATTGCCAATTTAAGAGTGGCTTTGGACATAATCACTTCACATTTGTTTAGCGATTGCATCTCGTACTTAAGATACAGCCTGGTGTTGTGCAAGAGTTGAATTGTACTCTAGTGGTGCACTAGATCATTTATTTACAGTTTCGTACTATTGGTTGGCATGTGATATTGAATCATCGAATAATGCATCGACTTGTGCATGAATCCTAATAAAATTATGAATAACACAACAATCTATGACAATGAATTTTTTCTTACTCATATTGTATCTAGGCATGTTAGACAATATGGAAAATCTTACTTTCAAAAAGCCAAACCATCTTTCGATAATGTTTCTTAGCAATGAATGCCTGAAGTTAAACAACTCTTGTGCCCTAATGGTTATCCTTGTTGCTGAAAATCTTGCAAATGATATCATTGACTACAATAAGGTGTTAAAAACCCAAGTAAGTTTGCGTATCCAGAGTTGACCACATAAAACTTACCTAAACATGTTAATGTATATACTGTTAATATATCGAACATCAGATAAATTAAACTAACTAATAATGTAATTAATAGATGTAAGCAATGACAAATCTAAGGTTGCGTATCCAGAGTTGATCACATAAAACTTACCTAAACATGTTAATGTATATACTGTTAATATATCGAACATCAGATAAATTAAACCAACTAATAATGTAATAAATAGATGTAATATCTTCGAAGGTATTGGAAATTGCATCCTTAGATTTGTCATTGCTTCATAAAGAATTCGGAAGTCATTAGTAATACCCTCCCATCTTGCCATCACATATGTGAAATGCATGTCGAATAAGCAACAACACATGACATTTTGTGTTGGCTCAATTCTTTTGCCCCTATATAGTACCTGCTTGTATGGAGGAACATGTGCATATATATGCATCCTATTTATTACTCTGACACAATCCTACAAAATGGAAGAGATTATGTACAATGATAAAAAATATGGAAAGCATACCAAAAAAAAAAAAAAGATTAACGACGACAATAAGTTAACATATACCTTGAAATATGGAAAGTATATTGGAGTTTGTTGAATCTTTTTAGGTGATGTGTCAAATAATGGCGGAATAATGAATTTTTTTGCAAGTTTGTTGACTGCATGTAAGACGTGTCGAAAATATTTTGAAATCGTCCACGTGAAATGTTAGAAACACTCAACATTAATTCTAGTTATTTGACTATGACTGACCACTATTAAGAAAATTGTAGCTTCTTCTTAGATAGTCACATTCTTTGTTGATTTCAATCCTCCATAAATTGTTAACTCATTGCATAGATTTAGGAAAACCATATTAGACATTCGTAAATTCTCATAAATTCGAACTAGATTACCATTTATAAGTTCCAACACCCAATTATTTCTAACACCCAATCATGTCCGTTAAGTGAAGAAATCCGATATGGTTGTTTTCCTAATAAAAAAACATCTACATTATTAATCATCATGACCACTAATAAGTTGTCATCATCTGAATGAAGAGGTGAATATGAATGTGTACTCATTTATCTACAACGATAAAACATGATATTGTTAATCAACAGTTGTTACCAAAGGTTCATCGTAAGTAATTCAATCATCATATACGTAATTCTAATAAACCTATGAAAGATCTGAATTGAAATAAATATACCAAGCATACATCCTACGCATTCATTCATAGAAAACAAACATCCAAACCACTCGTTTATACCAAACAAACGAGTAAAACAATAAGCAAACAAAGATATAATGTTTTAGAAGTCCAACAAATAAATAAAAGCAATCATATCTAAAAACTAAACCAGGAATGCATATCTAAACCCAAATGTATTTCATAGTCTCAACAAGAAACATATGATGCATAACTTCTCCATCCAAGTACTCGAATAAGCACTCAACATCTATAATTTCAAATTCTCATTAAAACCCATCTTTTGATAGTCCAGCATCTTCAGGAAGGCATGTCCATGAAACAGACAAGCACTATTTGAAGCTTTGAGCTTCACAGCTTGTCTGGTGATTTTGAGAGCCAAAACTCAACCCACATGTACATATATCATTCACTAACACAAAACTCGACCATACCCAACCCACAGGAAGCAGCATAAAGAGAGTTTTGTTCTTGATTAAATCAGATCCAGTCGGTGGTAACTCAGTCTAACGACAACTCGTAAGATGTTTATATAGATATATGGTTGGTTTAGGTGTTAGCCCTAGCACAACACTAAATAACAGATTATTGTGTTTTGAGTTATTTATGCTTCGGCCCAATTAAGTAGTTGGACTTCTTTTACTGGCTCAATGATAAATCGGGTCCTATTTCCCCTAAGTTAAAGCAGGTTTAATTCAAAATTCTAGATGCAGAACAAGTATAAAGTGGTGCCTTATTTCATTCTCCTTAAAAAAATTGAAAACTAGTGCACTGCTAACTAACTCAATTACCAAATCATAATTAGTATAATTATATTGAAATTTAGTTATACGAACAATTATTTTTTTCAATTAAGAAGCTTGTATGGTTTTTTTAATTTATCTAGTTATATAATAAAAAATGCAAATGTTACTGTCTAGTTGATAAATCATTTTCATTTGATATAAAGCTAGTATGACAATCATAATAGTTAGTAAAAGGTTGTGAAAGGTGTTCATATAAATTATAAAGTTAATTTTCATACAAACCATAAATGTTGTGGAGACTCAATTAGCATAATAAATAAAAGTATAATGTGTTTATTAATGATATCAACTTATAATTAGATAAGAACCTAAGCAATAGTTAATTCTGAGTCATAATAGAAAATTTGGCATACATAGACATAAATAATGGATTAGCTTTAAAGGCTTTTGACGAGCTTACAGTGGAAACCTATCAAGAGATATGTAAAATATTGGATTTTGAACAAGAATTAGTTGTACCAAACTGATTTACACTAAAGTCATATTTGAAGCATTAATATATTATTTAATTTTTCAAAAACAAAAAAGATGTAGAAAGTCTCTGAGCTTCAAAGAGAGACTCTAAGAGATAATTGTTGGGAATTTTATTAATCCAGAATCATGATTATGTTATAAATATATTACTCTTTCAGTTACATGTTTTAACATTTAAACTATAATCTTGGTGAATTTAAAGGTATTGAATGATCTACTTATAAAAAATTCACACAATTCGCCTTATTCTGACTTTCCTATAAGAGTTTAATATATGTTATGTACCAATCTCTAAAGTGAGGAGTTTTATAAAGCATGACATTAGGTTGAGTTTTAAATTCTTAATTAAACTAAGGTAAAATTTCTTGGAAGGTGTGGATACATGCATTTTATAGGACTGATTTTAGATAAGAGTTTTTTGTGAGGCCAAACCTTAACAAGAGTTTGTCGTTAGGCTAAGACTTAAGGTTTGGCCAAACTAAATCACATCATTATATATGTTAACAAACAATAATTTTTTCCCCTTGATGCTTACAATCTCAAGCTTCTCTTCGTCTTCTTCCATGATTTTCTTTCGTTGATCTCTATTGTCTCTCTGATTCTCCATTTATCTTCCTTTGGTTACTCTCCCTCTACTTTTTTCCTTGGGTTTTCCATCCTCATTTCTCCTTATGGTAACCACCTTTTAAAATTGTTTATTTTTTAAAAAAATTCCTATTTTTCCTTGGCTTGCTCCATTCTATTTTGTTTTCTTCCATACTTCTTTTTTTCATTTTCGGTTTGGTTTTCCTATCTTCCTTGTTTTAGTTGGTTCTGCTCATCCTATACGCCTGCCATTTTCAATCTTTAACGACTACTTTTTTAGGTATTTTCTCCTTTGTCTCTCTCTCTCTCTCTCTCTTTTCTATATTCCTTCCTTTTTTTTTTTACCTTTCCTAACTCCTTTTCTATTCAGTTTGTACTTTCCTTCCTTATATTATGTGGAATTGCTCATCTTTTCCTTTTGAGGACACTCCTTCCTCTCCTGTCCCTACCAACCCCTCTATTCTTGAGTGTAGGTCACCACTAGAACCATCATTTTTTAAAACCTTACCATAAGAACATGGAGCCAAGCTTAGGTGACAATTTTCCTTTCCTCCAAGCTACATTTTTGCCCTCCACCACCTTCTAACTGGAAATAAGTGGTAGCACCCCCTATACAAATTCTTTAAGAGGGTTTATCTAAATGCAAATCCACTTTGATCAGTAGAAAGAGACTTTCATATCCTTTGGTACGTACATGGGCATAGTTGGCTAGGAAATAGTGTAGCCTTATTAACATTTCACTGGTAGATGACAACCTTTTTCTCTTTAAGTTTGAATCTCTACCTCAAGCTTTGAAGGTTATGGAATTAGGTCCTTAACATATTAGCCATAAGCCCTTTTTTGTTCAATGTTAGAAGTTAGGTATTAAACCTCCTGATTTAAAGCTTAAACAAGTTCCATTATAGATTAATATCTATAATATACCTTTGAAATACTGGATTATAAATGGATTAAGCTACCTTACTAGTTATATTCAGGTTCCATTTTGTTTAGATGAACACATGGTTGCCATGAAGAGAGTGTGTTATACTAGAGTGTGTGTAATTAAGTATATTCAACAATCCTTGCCTGAAATTATTTCATTGCTTAGGCTAGATGGGAAATGAGCTTTATTTGAAGATGTAATTTCACTTTCATACTTATGGAAACCTGATTCCTCTCAACCAAAAGAAATATAGAAGCTTACAAGGAAGCATTTTCAAACTGGGGAATATCATGCGTTTATATAGGTGGGGTCTCAAACTAATTTCATCCTTGCAAATGATACTCAACCTAAGTTCATGGTTGTTCTGCATTTTGAATCATCATAGGAGGTTCTTGCTTCTCAACTTGGCTAGAATCTTAGAACTTCTAACCTTTTTAAGTGTTTAGCAAGCATAGAAATTTCCACTAACACTGTTCAAGTCAAGGGTTGTCAGGATAAGCCATCAAATAAGGAGTCCCTACTATTTTGGTAATGATAAAACATAATTATTACTAATAATTAAGTTTGTGTTAAAATGTTTAAAAGATATGTAGTATAAAGATGTATTTGAATAGAAGTTAAAGTCCAATAAATATTAACATGAATAGCAAATTGAGGATGAGACATCAAAAGCAAATGAGCTTTTTTTAAATGGATTTGTGTAAGTCTTTTTTTAGTATTTCAATGATTTAGGGCCTCACCAACTTATTTATATTGCGTATTATTTTCCATAAACCAAGACCTATTTGGCTTTGATTTCAAAGAAAGGTTTTGGTCTCTAAAACTAATTTATGGAGTCTTTGAAACTTTTAAAAAAAAATTAATCAAAAAATTGTTTTGATAAGTTTGAAAAGTTTTCTGGAAGTTTAAAAAACAATTTTGAAATGATAAAAATTGATTTATGAGAGTACTGATTAACTAATATATATTTTTCTAGGATATTCGTTGACTAGTATGTGTTTTATGGAGGGACTAATCAACCAGCATATATGAGTCGTCAATTAGTATTGGTGAAAATGTTGATTATGCAATTTATTATTATATTGACTAGTATAGGAAATTGATTAACCAATGTGTCATACTAGTTAACCTATGCAGCTAACTAATCCACTAATGGTGCAAACAACAATCTATAATTAATTTCTACTAGGTCAATTTTATTAATGTATTGTGTTTAAAGGCTATAAAAGGGTAGTTGATATTTCTAGGCCTAAAAATAAGTTTTTGAAGCGTGAAGTGAATTGTTATTAAATGGGCAATAGATTTTATCCTTTGAGAAAACTTTTAAGAATTTGAATTGGGTTTTTATTAATGTTGATTTTTTTATAAAAAGTTTGGGTTATTAGTACATTCACAGTATGATGGTTGAGTCTTAGATTATTGAAGTATTTAAGTGAGATATCCTAATTTTTATTTTATCATTTGATTGTCTTTAGGTTGAAGTTGATATTAGAGGTTCCTATTCACCTATTAAAAAATATTATTTAAGGTTTCTCTTCATCCATTTAAAAAGATTGTTACAATTTCTCTTTAATTATTAAAGAGGATTGTTAAGAGTTCTTCTTCAATCTCAAAGAAGAATCATTATTAGTAGATTTTTTAAGTGTAACTTATAGATTGGATGTAAGTAAACGATTATTGTCGTACCACTATAAAATTAATTTGTATATCCTCTTTCCTGAACTCTTTTCATTAATTATTATTGAATTACTCAAAACTGACTCACATTGATAAAAATTAGTATCATCATCATCATCATAGTTGAATTGTGGTTATAAGCATCATAAGTTAGAAACACAGGTTTTAGGTTTAAGAATTTTTCAATAACCTAATTTATCCTCTCCTTCTTAAATGCCTATAGAGCTAACAAAGATGATTGATATTGGCCCAATGACATATTTTCGTTACGTAAAGGCCCTTCCAGTAAAAAATGAAGTACTTATTTACCAAAGAAAATAAATTATTTAACTACTAAAGAAGTTTGGTATGCGTTATTGTAATCCAATGAGAACTCAAAAAAAATTTATTTAAGAAAAGTGACGATTCACTTGTAGAACCTACATATCTCAGACAAATTATATTATTTTGCGGTACCTCACATGCATAAGACACATCATTTCTTGTGCAATTGGATTGATCATTATGTCCTTAGAATCTCCTCGTCAATCTCATACGCAAATTGCTAAAAGAATCATGTGGTACATAAAGGAAGTTATGATCATGATTTACTTTATTTTTCAATTGATAATTGTTTTCTTGTAGGATACTTCAATAGTGAATATGATGGAGATTTGGATGACCTTAGAAGCATACTAAGTTATGCTTTTAGTTTTGGTTCTAATATTTTGTATGGTCATTGAAGAAGCAATTTATTGTTAAAACTTTAAACTTGTGAAGTAGCATATGTAGCTATAATTTCAATGAAGTGTCAAGCAATTTGATTAAAAATTTTGACAGGGCAATTCATGTTTCAAAGGAGAGTTCTATAAAGATTTTTGTTAACAATATTTTTGTAATCAACCTATTAAAAAATCTTGTGTTACTCAGAAGAAGCAAACTTATTTAAATATGTTATCAATTTATTACTTTGTTAAAGATTACTTTAAAAAGAAAGAGGTTCAGCTGACGTATTGCACGTTTGAAGACTTAGTTGGCAACATACTCACAAAATTTCTAAAACATGAAGCATTTATGAAACTGAAGCATATATTGGAAATGGCGGCTTCGTCAAATCAGTATTAAGGGGAAAACGTGGTGCCAATCTAAATTCTAGTTGATATAGTTATTTCAATTTGTATTATCTTATTAAGCAGTAGAATTAATATTCTTGGGGAATTCAGTTAGTAGTAGTATTCTACACATTAAAATTTGTTAGTAGTTAATAATGTACACATTAAAGGCTGCTAGTAATGGCTTGAAAGTAGTAATCCAATTAGGTTATTTTTAGTATATAAAAGGTTTGCTATAAAATTGTAAACAAGTTAGTGAAATAAAAGAGCAAATGCTATTGAGTAATGCTTTATAGTTTTCTTCGTTCCCTCTACAACATTCAGCAACCAAAACAATCATTTCTACGCCACCTAAAGGTGTTTGCCTCGTTTTATTTACATTCTCTTCTGAAACTTGATTGGAAATAATATCATTTATGGCTAAACTGAGTCTCACTTACCACCATCGAGAACGTGCTATTTAGCATCTATAATTATCAATAGCCTCTTCGTCTTCTTCCTATTATCCTATCACTTGGCATGATTTTTGGCTACTAATACAAATAATAGTTACAGACTTATTATGGCATGCTCTTTGTTCTTACTCTGCATCGTCGAATAATGAAGATTTGCTAAACAATTATGTTCTTTTACGAAAACTGTTAAATGTTAAGGTCTAGTTTAAACTTTGGTACAAATACTAGGAGATAAAAGTGTATCCTATATTAATAATATTAAAGGTAGAGTAAATGATGGATTGTATATGTAATATATTGAA
Source organism: Pinacopodium congolense (assembly GCA_028565735.1). Taxonomy (NCBI): domain Eukaryota; kingdom Viridiplantae; phylum Streptophyta; class Magnoliopsida; order Malpighiales; family Erythroxylaceae; genus Pinacopodium; species Pinacopodium congolense. The sequence goes on along the minus strand of JAOXYD010116780.1, from coordinate 2,426 downwards.
AATTTGTATATTTAATTAATATAATTTGTAGTTTTACTAATATTATAAAATTAACTAAATTTAAAATATATTTTATCTTTTAAAAAACTATTCTTTCTAGTGATAAGTGCAATACTAGTGATAAGTGCAATACTAGGAGTAATAACAACATTTATGAAGTTTCATGGAAATTTAATTAACTTCATACATTATTTTCAGAGTTATCATATTGACAATGTTCTTATGCTATGAGGGCAGTCAAATGTAATTGCTAAACACTGATTATATGTTTTTTTTTTTTTTCATTTGATCAAGGGAGAAAGCATCACACCGAATTGTACGAGAAAAGTAAAAACTAAATAGGATAAATGGATCATTACTAAGTCATGTTGGGTTGATGTCACAAGAACATTTTTATCATAATTGTGTTACATAAATCTTTTGCTCATCATGATTATTCTGATAATCACTGGGCATTGAAATAAGATAATCTAAAGAGCAAACATTGTAATAAAAAAATTACACTTTTGGAGCACTGAGTTCTGAAAGCTTTCTACTAGAAATAGATGTTGTATGAAGAGTCGAAGGAGGGCACGTTTTACGACATTTTTCAGCACAACCAGGGTTTTTGAAGCACAGAATAATGCACTTCTGGTAACAGTCACTAGTGTCCACAGAAAGAGCTGAACTCATTCGGGGGTTGGAGACCAAACCTAACAGTAAGATCACCAAGATAGTGCTTATCAGAATCTTCAGGGCCTTTCCTTCCATTGCTGCAATTGTTTCGTGCGAGTATAGAGTCACTCACTTGTGGTAGTGGATCTTATGTCTTCTTTGCACAATTCCTGTATATTAGTGCCTTTTTATAGACAGAGTCTATAATTGATTGTTGTTTTCAGGAAAGGAAAGAAAATACGGTTTTTTCATGTTTGAAGTAAGTTCTTCATCTGCATTAACAAGGGCTCCATTTTTTGCTCGAGGATCGTATACAAATTGTTTATCGGTGCACTTATGTTTTCCTTATGGGAATATCTTTCTATAAATAAATCTCCAGCAGTGTTATTAGAAATATTTCCATTTATAGGGCACCACACTATATAATCACCGCGGTATTTCTCTTGGTAGATTTTTTAAGATTGTTCTTGCATTATCTAGTATATGTAATTGACCTTTTCAACAAAATTTTAAAAAAAGCGTACGTGATAGATAATGTCAACTGAGGACATTTTTCCTCAAAACTATAGATAGAGAAGTTAGGTAAAATTAGTTACATCTTTGAGGTAATCAACGATCTAAACTTATTATTGCCATGTTTTTCAAAGTTCTTCTCTAACACTTTCTTGAACTAGTTATGTACTTATACTAAAATTATTGCTCATTTGATGATATTATTTTTAAAGTTTTGATATATGAAATCAAAGATATTTTTTGGTATATTTTATTTTTTCCATGAATTAAAAATTTTCTTCTAAGTTCATAATTGACATTAACATTCTATTCATTAATAGGGGTTCTTTCAAAATTTTTAATTTTACATTGTCCAAAATCTATCAAATAAAAAAAAAAGGGAATAATAATAAATCTATGAAATAAAATATATAGCTCAAACATATATCAACAATTTATAGTTTTTTCTCACTTGGTATATAATCATTACATATAAATTTTATGCATAATGCAATGAGTTCATATATTCATGTTCCACATATAAATATAGCTTTATTTACCAATTTAGAAGGGTTGCTTTTATGGCAAGCAATAACTTTGATAATTCGAATGGGTTTAGGTACTCAAAGAATTTTATATGTTTTTTTTCTTACTTTTTCATATATGGTATAGATAACTTGTCTTCTACTATCAATTTAATTAGAAGGATATCGAATTATTAAGATTTTGATTATCTTAAAATATTGGATTAACAGTAAAAAAGATGATCAACCTTTAAATATTTTTTCAGTGATAAATCTTTTAAAATTCTCAATTGAGTTATTAACATTTAAAAAGTTAATCAGTTAAGTTGAAAAGGTTGATGTCATTAATTGGAAGTTGATGGTGCTGACATGGTGACCCGACCTAACCCAATTCGTTCTAATAACCCTGATGCGACCGACCCATTTCAACCTTTTTACTTCTTCCAATTAAATTTTTAAACTTAATCATTCAATTAAAAAAATTTTAAATCTTAGTCACTTAACTGAAAAAAATGTAAAAAGTATAGATTAATAACATATCTTAAAATTTTTAACATAGATTCGTCTAATAAATAAATGTTTTTACATAATATTTAAAAATACAACTAAAGTATTTAATTATTATTAAGAAAAAATAATATTAACAAATTTAAAAAAGGTATTCTTATAATAATAAATTTAAAATAATAAGTATAATTTATAATAGAAGATCAAGACAATAATTATTAGTAAAATTATTTTAAGTGACTTTTAGAA
>JAOXYD010116769.1:0-11311 GCA_028565735.1 Pinacopodium congolense | reverse complement strand
GACAGTTGAGTAACCGGAGGTTGTTCATGACTAAATGTTCACCTTTGCATAAAAAGACTGAATGGACCTCTCAACTAAATTGCTTATGAATTTAATTAATTAGGTGATTAATTCATTTTTGTTTTAAATTATTTTCAAGGACATAGAAGTGCCGAAAAGATGGCGCATTAAACTTAGTTTATTTTCCTTTTACATGTGGAATTGATTTTTAGACTTAAGTTGAAACTTGAAAAAGAATGAAATGATTTAAATGTATTTCCAATTTGATATGATTCATTAATCTTATAACATTTCTATGTGTCAAAATTTTTGAAGGATTAAGAAATTATTTTCAATAATTACGGTATTAATTTTGAATGGATTTTTCCTATTTTTATATCATATTATGAAATTGATGATGAATTATTTTACTTAAGGACAAGAAAATGCTTAAGTATAGGGAAATTGTTAAGGATCAAATTGATAGAGTTTTAATGGTTAATTTTTTTAATATGACCCCTAATTCAGTGCTTAAATGTTAAATTTATGTGTTATTATATTAAAATGAGAAGAATTCATCTTAATTTAGTCCATCAACGGCACCCTGACAGGGTCACGTTAATGGATAAACAGGGGGCCATTATAGAGATAGAATTCAACCTTCAACGATGGTCTAACAGGGTGCCATTGAAGGGAGTCAGCCCATCATTATAAGAGCAGTCAACAATTCTAACTCCAATTCTCCACAATTGCAACTGTAACATGTCTCCAGCTTATCCCTTTTGTTAGCTAACACAAGTGGAAGTCCAACGAGTCTGTATAACATAAGGAAAACACCAATAACACGTAACAAGTTAGCATAATTCAGATTTAACATTTGTTAGAGAAGCTCTTGCTTCTCTATTAGATTTTCTGAGATGTTTTAGGTTTCAAACACTTGTAATTTGAGTTTTAGATTGGTTTTTGAGTTACTATTTATTGGAGACTGAAACTAAGACATGCATTTGAATTTCTAAACCATCATAGGGGTTTCTTAACTTAAATTATTACTTTATTTCCCCTATTTTTTTATTAAACAAAGTTCACGTTCTTATGTATATATTCTTGAATGTTTTTTTATTTTCTTATAAGATCTTGTGGAATCTGAAGCTGTGTTGATGTCCAGATTATGTTGAAGAGTTCAAGACTTGTCCAGAATCTTTCTAACATGTTTGGTAACTTCTAAACTACTTATTTCAGCTTATATTTGTAGATCTATCAAAGTATGTGGCTTAAGATGTATGTTTTATATGTTTTAATGATCATGTGTGGTTAAATCAATTTTCCAACATCGGATTGGTGTTTTAATGTTTTAGGAGAGTTTAAAGGCATGTAATAAGTTCTAATTTTGTTTATTAAATGTCTTAAAGTTCTAATTTTAGACTAATCACCTAAGATTAGAGTGAAAGATAATCTAGGATTTGAGAAATCTACCTAGGTTATTGGAAAAATTAATAAACAACACAAATTAATCCATGAATGATGAAGCTTTGATTATTTGTGAGAGCTAGAGATCTGAGACTACAAATCTTGAAATCAACTTCTTGAAATTAAAACCCATCGACTAGATTTATGGCATAACCAAACTTTAAACTAAGTTTAATGGAGAAAAGGTATAAGTCTTAACCATAGCTTTATCTTAAATTTGTGAAGGAACTCTAGTCTAGCCTTTTAAATTGTTATATGCTCAATTAATTCATTAATCAGTTAATCCTAAGCTGAATTCCACAAGTTAATAATTTTTAGTAATTTATAAATCATTTTATAATTCAAAATTGTGAGTTTTGAAGTAAAATTAGGATAGTTTAGTATTTTTAATCTTTTTAATAAATTAATTTGGAATTTCCTAGATAATTGTATTCTAATCAATTTGGTATTTAACTAAGAACATCATTTTTTCCCATGGTTTCGACACTCAGAGTCTTAAAATTAGTCAACTTTATTACTTGTTCGATAGGTGCACTTGCTTTTCATTATGTTGGTTTTCACTTAAATTCATTTTGGTTTTCAAAGGAAAATCGGTTTAAAGAACTCCCATTTTTAATCAATTCAACCAACGAACAAAACTTGCGAATCCTCGAGTCTCACATGCCTTCTCGCACTCTTATGCATCCTCAAGTCTTGCAAGACTTAGTTCACCAATTGTGCACAGCCTCACATCCAAATCTCGCACTTCATCGAAGATTTATGTCTTATTCCTTCATTGAAAATGTCTTCCTTATGCCAAATTGCATGCCAAGGCTCACCAACACTCACACAATCCTGCAACTTAGGCTCAAAGGTCTAATAGACAACCAAATATGTAAGTGATCCAGATGACATCATATCTTGAAATTACTAGAAAAATTCAATGAATTTAATGAACATAAATATATTTATGTACTATAGCTGATAGCTATAATGAAAGGGATTTGGCCAATTGATCCGATGAGAATTACTTTGTATGTATGAACTTATGATTTAAAAGATAAAATTGATGGTTTTAATCTTGAAAATATAAAATATATCCTTTAGATTCCTGCATCTATCACACAAGCTAACTTTTTTTTTTGATTAATTACCAAATGATTATGAACATCATGAAAATTTGGGCTTAAGTAAGATAAGCTACCTCATTAGTTAAGTGATTCCATATGTAACTTCAGAAAAATAATAATTTATACATGTTTAACTTCATAAAAATAATAAATTATAGTCATTATTTTAATTAAATTTAAAATTAAATAAATTTAAAATTAAATAAATTTTTTAATTAAAATGGTCATTTGAAGATTCAAGTTCAAACTCTTTGAGAATTATAACATTTAAGAATTCTAGAAATCTTGAGATTGATTATCTAGAATTCTACACTTGGAAACTTTTAGTGAATTCTCTCTACCATTTAATCCCCCCTCATGAAGTAACAGTGTTAAGTTTATTCCCACTTATGTCTTAATCTTTAGCTACTTTTTGCCCTTTAAAGTTCAAACCAATCGTGCCATACAAGGTTGAAACTTCTAAAGGAATAAATTTGGAGTAGAAAGAGAATTCAGAACATGAAACCTTTTAACTTGACCTAAGAGCTAGCGCGTTCATGAGTCAAGTTGGCTGAGGGCTCTTGTCATATGAACAAATACTAAACGTATAACGCAAGTTAAAGCCTTACAAGTTGGATAAAATGCCAAAATTTCAACCCGAAATGTTCACACCCTGAGCTTAAGGAGATAACAATGCATACAACATTTATGAATATAATTGTCATGACATCTAGTATTGGGCAAGGAAACAATAATGATGATTGGACTTCAATTGGAATGTAGAAGAATATCATACAAGCAACGAAAGCATGTCGACTCTATACATTATGACAAAAAGAACTTTAGACAATAGATAAAAAGTGTAGCTAAAAGTACAACTATTATTACTTTATCCCTAATTTAATAGATTTCGAGTCGTCATCTAAAGTGGTACTGCTATAAATATAAGGCAAAAAAATTAATTAATTAAACAACAAAATTAATGAAGTTGCTTCAAATTCTTACTAAGGCAATAGAATATCTTTAAACTATGGCAACATTATTAAATAGATATAGCAACAGTTTACGTGCTTATAAGAAAATTAATTAATTTTTTAGGCAACAATATCTAATAATAATAAAACATTTTATTATTTCATTAGCAACAACATATAATAAAGAAAATTATTCTGAAATAGTGAAAAAAAGTTCCTTACATTTATTTATTTATTCATTCAGTGCGTCATCTTATAATATTGAAGATCATTAGTTCAATTTGATAACAAAAAGGAAGCAACTCAACATAAAATAATCTAATCTTTTCCTAATTTTCCCAGTCTAGAAGACAAGTTTTTTTTAACTCTTACATAAATCTTTATGCATTCATTCATTCAATATGTCTTCTTCTTCTTCCTATACTATAGTATTAAAGATGGTTCCCTTCTTCATTCTCTATCAGGTCTCTATAAGTCTTCAATCTTAGACATTAACTTTAATCTGGCTTCTTCAAATTTAAGCAATTATCTATTGTTTAGATAAATAGCTCTTGGACCCACTTTAATTCTTTTTTTTTTCAACCATAAAGAATTTAAGTTTAAGTAGAAAAGATAATTAATGCACTAAAGGCAAAATTCATGAAAGCATAAGAAAATGGATACATACTTGCATACTCCTTGTGAAACTTTGTCATTCCTGTTCCAAAGTTCCATAAATGTCTCCATCTAAATCAAAGCTTTGCTTGTGCAAAACCAAAGCTAATTTTCCAAATTCAATGTTTTAATGAACTACATTTTCCTTGACTTGATTTATATAGTGTCTATGAAGTGTCTTTCTCTATCCCTTGAATGTTGTTACATCATCTTTGTATTAATAAACAACTAACAAAAATGAATTAAAATTTTCAAAATTTCAAATATTTCCAATATATGGAAACCATTTAATATCACAAATCAATACTATCAACACTAATACTTGAAAATGGGTCAATAACTTCATATATTTAGAAACATCTCTAAGTGAGAATAGATCCCCCTTCTCACAGGAACATTTGGCAAGAATTTTGATTACTAATTGCTTTTTGTCCTTTGGAAAGATTATCCAACTACTATCAATTAAAGCTTTCAGGTTAATGATAATGCTCTTACCATAGTTATCAGTTTTTTAGAGCCCAACAAGTTAATCAAACATCTAAACATGGTTCTTATGATTATGAACTATTCATTAAAATCATAGCATTATTGAAATCTGTAATTCATATGAAGCATAGGAGTAAAAAGGAGATAAAAAGAAGTAAAGCAAGAAATAATCATAGAAAGAAGATAATGAGTCATAGGCCATCTTTGGTAGTCTCACATTGAATATAACATCTTCTGAAAAGGGATCCACTAGCTCAAGTTTTGCATCACTTCCACGGGAATACAAAATTTATTGCCGCCCATGAGCATTATTACTCCGTACATTTTTTGCCTTTGGCTCCATCTCGCTACCTCTTTATGAGCTAGCAAATGTTTACGGTGTAACCAATATTTTGCATTAAAATGAAAACTCAATATTAATTCTTAACTCGTACATTAGGCACCAAATTTCATCATACTATAGTTCTTTTGAGCTATCACAACTTGCAATTTCCTAGTGAAGAAACAATTAAACTCTTTGAAGAAAACAAAAATAAAAATAGGTACTTTAATGTGAAATTTTGCTTTTATTTTCAAAGATTTTAGTCTTTAAGCCTTATGATACTTATCACATAGATTATATACGTCATCTCTTTAAAAACATCTAACATATATGCTAATGCGAACATTTGGTTACAATTAAAGTTTCGATGGTATTTGTAAGCTGATGCTTTATAGTGAACTCATTCGAGAACAAGAAGAGATAATAAAATGGATTGCTTATTCTAAAAATTCTCCATCGATAAACGATTTTAAATCCATAATTTTTCTTTAAGTACTAGATGGAAGAAATGGCTAATAAGCATTCAATTTACCACAGTATTTGGCAACTAAAAAATTCTAATATTAGTTCCATAACTTAAACAATTTATATTAAAGACTAAGACTAAAACACACAAAATCAAGAAATTTAAAGCTGCAAACTGACCTGTAGAATCAAAATTTGAAACCAATTCCAATCTTAAATGCTATGAAAAGTGCCGATTATGGAGAAAAGCGAGGATTTTAAACACAAAAGGCTTGAAGGGGTTCAATATTGTGGTGGTTGATGTGCCTTTTTAGATTCTACAGGTCTATATTTTTTTAACTTGAATTTATTAGATTCAAATTTCGATTCTGCAAGTCAGTTTGTAGCTTCGAATTTCTAAATTTTGTGTGTTTTAGTCTTATTCTCTGATATAAATTGTTTAAGCTTTGGAACTAATATTAGAGGTTTTCAGTTTTTGCCAAATACTGTGGTAAATTGCATGCTTATTAGCCATTTTAATCATTTAGTACTCAAAGAAAAGAAATTTGGATTTACTCTTGTTTATGATAAAGAATTTTTAAAATAAGCAATCCCTTTTATTATCTTTTCTTTTTCTCGAATGATTTCACTACAGAGCATTAATTTATAGATACCGTCGGAACCATAATTGTAACCAAATGATTACATTAGCATGTATGCCAGATGTTTTTAAAGAGATGAAGTATATAATCTCTGTGATGAGGGTCATAAGGCTTAAAGAATAAAATATTTAAAAATCAAAGTTGTAAAAATTCACATTAAAGTAACTATTTTTTATTTTTGTTTTCTTCAAAGAGTTTAATTATTTCTTCACCAGGAAATTGCAAATTATGATAGCTCAAAAGAATTACAATATGATGAAATTTGGTGCCTACCATATGCATTAAGAATTAAGATTGAGTGTTCATTTTAATGCAAAAACATCGATCACACCGTAAACATTTGTTCACTTGTAAAGCGGAGGCACCAAATTGGAGCCAAAGTCAGCAAATGTACGGAGTAGCAACGACCATTGGAGGTAGTAGATGTTGTATTCCCTTGGAAGTGATGTAGAACTTAAGGTAGTGGATCCCTTATCAGAAGATGTTTACTTAGTGAGACTACCAGAGATGGCCTGCGAATCATTATCTTCTTTCTATGATTATTTCTTGCTTTACTCCTTTTTAATCTCCTTTTGCTGCTATGCTTTATATTGATTATAGATTTCAATAATGATATGATTTTAATGCACATTTCATCATCATACGAGCCATGTTTAGATGTTTGATCAACCTTTTGGGATCTAGAAAATTGATAACTATAGGACATGTTTAGTTAAGTTGTTGGTTGTGATTTTTGTGTTTTTGTATTAATTTTTATGTGTTTTTTCAATTTCTATGATGTTTTTTGAATTTTTATGTTGTATTAGTGTGTTGTTTTCTTGGGTTTCTGGGGGTTTTTTTCAATTTTTGTGTTAAAAAAAGAAACTAAAAACAAAAACAAAAACTTAACTAAATAAGGCCGTAGTAATTAAAGCTGTCATATATTAGTTAGCTAATCATTCAAAAGGACAAGAAGTAATTAGTAATCAAAACTCTTGCCAAATGTTACTAATTAAAAGAAGGGGGTTCTATTTTCACTTGAAGATGTTACTTAATATATGAAGTTGTTGACTTTTTTTCAAGTCTTACTAGGTGGTAATAGTATTGATTTGTGATATCGTATGGTTTTCATATATTAGACATGCTTTAAAAAATTGATATTTTGAATTTATTTTGATTAGTTGTTTGTGAATACAAGGATGATGTGACGACATTCAAGGGATAGAAAGAGAAACTTCATAGACACTATAAATCAAACAAGGGAAAATGTAGTTCATTAAAACCTTGAATTTGGCAAATTAACTTTGGTTTTGCACAAATAGAGCTTTGATTAATGTGGAGACATTTATGGAACTTTATAACAAGAATGGCAAGTTTCGCAAGGAGTATGAAAGTATGTATCCATTTTCTTATGCTTTCATAAATTATGCCTTCAATATATTTATTATTATCTTTTCTACTTCCTTAAACTTAAATTCTTTATAGTTACAAAAAAAAAAGAATTAAAGTAGGTTTAGGAGCTATTTATCCAAGCAACCAATAATTGCTTAAATTTGAAGAAGCTAGATTAAGGTTAATGTCTAAAATTGAAGACTCATATAGACTTGATTGAGATTCAATGAAGGTGTAAAATTCCGTTTCGTTCTGGCCAATATTGGCTGGAATGTGTTGTATTGGCATGGAAATGGAATGGTAAACACCTTTACCATTTCAGTTGTAAATACTAGCCTATTCCGGCCGTTTTGGCTAGTACTAGTTGATAATGAGATTCCAGTATCGTATCAGGGACCAAAGTGTGATTTTTTTACTTTTCAAACCCCCTACCTATGCCTCTAGATGATATCTCTTCTCTCCTCTATCTTCACCGCGGTCGCCGCCAGCCCTCCCTACAGTTCGGTCCTCACCTGCAACTTGGTTTTTAATAAAAATAGAGGCTTGCTTATAGCCTCAGTGATAGTAAAGAAACAGTGTAGTGAGGGGAAGTAAAAGATTCACGACTTATTAGAGGTGTAGGACAGAAAGAAGCTTCAATTGAATCTGATTTGAAGGCAAGATGAAGCTCCATTGATGTAGAATCATATAAAGAAGTAAAAAAAAAAAGAAAATGACAATGCAACGACTACAGGGAGGACGATGACCCATGTCTTGAAAACATTAGGGTCAATGAAGGTTTTTTACTTTTTACCTTCTTGAATCTTCTGTTATATTAATTGATAAAGTTACATTAGAAAGTCCAAACTACTGCTCATGTGTCGTTTTCTTGTAAGTATATGCTTACTTGCTAAGTGGCTTATGTAACTATTATATTTTATTAATTTTAAAAATAGGATTTTTAATTATTTGTTAACTTGTTGTAATTAATTTTATACCAAATCATGTATAATAAAATTTTGTAATTAATTCTAGATTAAATCATGTAATTCTTTTTTCTCTTTTTTATATTTTTATAATAATTAATTTTTATCTATAAATTAATTTATGATTATTTTATTAAAAAGTCAATGTATAATATTATTTTTATTCTCTAATCAATACTAAATTAAGTTAATGACATTAATTATTTCATTAAATACTAAATTAATTTAGTGACATTAAATTTATTTTTAATCTCTAATGAACTAAATTTAGTATTTTTATTTTTATTTTTATTTTTAATCTATAACTAATTTAAATTTAATTAATACATTAAAGATTATTTTAACTCATATTTATATTTCTAATCTTTTTAATGTACTATTAAATGTTTTATCAATTCATATTTATATTTGTAATATTTTTTAATGTACTATTAAATGATATGAAATACTTCATTAATTTATTTTTGTCTTTATAAATTTTTAATAAAAATAAAAATAAAATAATTTAACATTTATTTTGGTTACAACTAATTTATTAATTATCTTAAAGTAATTAATAAATTTATTATTATATTAAATTTATGATATTATTAATTTTTTGAGACAGACTTAAAATTATGTTAAAAACTATACAATATAACATATTTAAGGACTATTTATAAATTTTATAAAATTGAAGGGCTAATTTATAATTTTATAAAATTATTCAAATCGGTATTGATATAATATCATTTCAGAACTAAATTCGGTACCGTTATCGGTACGATATTTAAAACATCGGATTCAATAAGGGGACCATCTTTAATGATATAGTACAGGAAGAAGAAAAAGACTGTTAAATAAATGAATGGATTAAGATTTATGTAGCAGTTAAAAAAACCAATCTTCTAGACTGAGACAATTAGCAAAAGATTAATGTGAAATTGTTTCCTTTTTGTTATTAAATTGAAATAATAATCTTCAATATTGTAAGAAGACACACTAAATGAATGCAAGGAGTTTTTTTTCACTATTTCAAAATAATTTCCTTTATTATATATTATTGATTTTCTTATTAGATATCATTGCCTAAAAAATATCACTTAATTGTCTTATAAATATGTAAATTATTGCTATATCTATTCAAATACTATTGCTATAGTTTAAAGTTGTTTTGTTGCCTTAGTAAGAATTTGAAACAGTACTATTAATTTTGTTGCTTAATCAATTAATTTGGTTGTCTTATACTTATAGCAGTGCCACTTTAGATGATAGCTCGAAATGTGTTGTATTAGTGATAAAGCAACAATAATTATACTTTTAACTACACTTTTTATATATTGCCTAAACCTCTTTTTGTTGTAGTGTTATAAGGAATTCATGTGTATTACATGTTCAAAGAACTTATTATGTACGAAAATTTGATAAAGCTTCTACACTCGCAATATGTTTAAACAATTTGAAAAATTTTATATTAATTTTTTTAATCAACTTTAAACATAAGATTCCATCCTTAATAGGTGAATAAATTAAATAAAAAATAAATAACTTATAATTAATTAAATATCAATAATCATCATGTTATAAATAATAAAAATTGTATTAATATAATATTTTTAAATAAAAAATTCTTTATTTAATAATAACGGTCATAAGGCCATCAATTACTGTAATAGATTCCATTAAAAAAAATAGAAACACTTTTCCCACGCATGCTTCTAAATATGATAGCAAACTCCCAAATTAATATCACCTTAAGGTTAAAATGTTGCAAGCAAATATGAATTTCTTCTTCTCTAGCTAGTGATCTTATTGGACACAAGGCCTTATGTTGCCATATTGACAAGTCTCAGATTGAGGTATCTCATCCTAATCCTCCAGCTTACCAAGCACTTGGTTAATAGCCATGACTTCTAAGCAACAGTCTTTGTGATAACAACGGATTCCTGACTCTTATAATCCCTAGTTTTTAAGGATTTCTTACATGTCCCTGACCTATTAAGCCTTACTCTAGTACCACTTGCGGACATTTTCAACTACTTCATATTTTCTTAGTTGTAATTATATGTATAATATTACAAACTTTATTCAATAAAAACATTTTTATTTTTATTAATTTTGTTAATTATATTTAATAATTAATAATAAAGATAAAATCTCCAGAATAATTACTATACAACTAAAATTTATAACAAAATTATAATTATAAACTCATAATGTATTTTGTATTATCATCAAAATATTTCCAATCGTAGTTTCATTAAGACAGAATAGTAATAAAGTAGTTAAACTAGTACACGTTATATTTTCTTAATGAATAAAGCAATCGATCTCATAGATTAAAGTGTGAAGACACTTAATAGGTGTGTGGATGCTTATTAGAAAATAAGTTCACTAAACTGACTTGATTACGAGGATCCTAAATAGAACATTATTTATATGTCTATGAATTTTCTCATTATGATAGTTATATAATTAATCCTTAAATTTAAGATATTAAAGTTATCTCATATAGGAATTACTATATTTTAATACTACTTATGATTTGTCTTTTAGAATAGTTCAATCAATAGTATTTAGATGTAGTATGAAATATAAGAAGATAATTTAGTGAATCAATAGAGGATTCATTATCTTAAAGTAATTAGGGATAATGTTCTACTATTTCTAATTAATAATAATTTAGGAATTCTGTAATCAAAGTAAATTGAAATTTGAAAAAGGAGTTTTCAAATATCAATTATAAATCATTTACTAATTAATAAGGATGAATATGATTGAATTATATAGAGTAGACACTAATTTTATGTTTTACTTACAATTGGAACATTGGATGACGAAAGGATCAAATTATACATTATTACCATATATAAACAGATTAAGTCAAATTACTTTAACATATCTAATATTTAGGTAGTTA
>JAOXYD010116748.1:0-25051 GCA_028565735.1 Pinacopodium congolense | reverse complement strand
CTTGGTCAGTCTATTCACAATAACCCAAATTGTATCCTGCTTACGCTGCATTCTAGGTAAACCCAACATAAAATTCATAGTAATTTTCTCCCATTTCCATGATGGTATCGACAAAAATCTTAATTTGCACATTGAAGCTTGATGCTTAACCTTAATTTGTTGACAAGTCAGACACTTAGCTATAAAAATCCGCTACATCTTTTTTCATGGTTGACCACCAATAACAAGGTTTCAAATTTCGATATATCTTAGTTATACTAAGATGCATCTTATAAGGTGCACAATGAGCCTCTTTTAGAATTTCTTCTCGTAATCCATCAAAATTTGGCACACACATCCGAGCTCCTATCACCATAAATCCATCTAGCCTCACTAAAAAATTAGGTTTCTTTCTTTGTTGTATTTTCTCCCTCATTCTTTGCAAATACGAATCTCGAATCTATGCCTTACCAATCTGGTCACTCAAATTAGTTCGAATTCGTAAGGTACCCGTTAATCTTGTCACATCATCAACTTCTAACTTAACATCCAAGGCTCTCATCTTTAGTAACGGTGTCACACTTCTTCCATTCAAATTAGCCAACACCCTTGAATTGTTTTTGCTTAAGGTGTTTGCCATTACATTCGATTTTTTTGGATGATAGTCGATAGTGCAATCATATTCTTTTAATAACTCTATTTATCTCCTTTGCCTCAAATTCAATTCCTTTTGAGTTAGAATATATTTCAAGCTCTTATGATTTGTGGGAACTCGAAAAGTCTCTCTATATAAAAGGGCTCCACATTTCTTAATCACTCAATCAACGCACAACAATTTTTTAGTGCCATTGTTAGGGATCTTTAATTGATTAATATTAGAAAAATTGATGTCAATTACTCTAGGGTGTAAATATTGTAAATAATCAGTATTATATTCTTGCTTTCCTTTATTTTCTTTTGTGTTTTAATTTTCTTCTTATTTCTTTGATCTAGATTCTTAACTTGTTTTTAACTTGAATGCATGTTTAGAAAGAATCAAATCAACAAAGAAATGGAACATCATGAGCACTTAGTTCTTCAACCTTATAAATAACCAATTATATTGGGATTAACTATACATACTAGGAGTGGTCCTAAGTCTAGCATTGTTATACATAGGATAGACTCCGGCGATTTTGAAATTCTTCATGCTCTCATTTCTATGATTATGTCCTCTCAATTTAGTGGTTCATCCTTGGAAAATCCAAATGATCATCTAAGAAATATTTTAGACATTTATGATCTCTATAAACATTCTGATGTTTCAGATGATGAACTTAAACATAAGTTATTTTGTTTTTATTTGAAAGATAGAGCTCGCACATGATTGAAAACTTTCCCACCTAATTCTATCACAACTTGATATGATCTTGCAAATCACTTTTTAGCTAAATTATTTCCCCTAGCTAAGATAGCTAAGCTGAAAACTTTGATTTCATCTTTTGAATAATATGAAGGCAAGAGTTTGCATGAGTTTTGAGAGCGATTTAGATAACTACTTACTGAATGCTTGATGCATTACTTCATTATTTGTGAGAAAGTTCATATCTTTTACTTAGGATTCATAGCATCCACTCGTAGTCTTATAGATGTCGCTGCTTAAGGTATTTTGATGAACAAAACCCTAAGTGAACCATAACGATTAAATGAGGGCATGGAATCCAATAGATTTTAGTACAAATTTGAGCCTTTTTATAGGAAACCATTTAGAGCTCATGCCATTAATGAAACCTTAAAATTACAAGCTCAATTGGTAGACCTTACTAAGTAATTGGAAGGTTTACAAGTTCAAATTGGTAGTGGTGTATTCCAACATCCTATAACTTGGATTATTGTGGTAGTTCCTTTCATGCTTCTTTAAATTGTCAAGTAAGACCTTCTTATGCCTTTGAACTTATGCAAGACCATTATTCTTATACTAGGAAAGGATTGGACTCTTACAAACTTTCTAAGGAGAACTACCCCACTTATCATCAATACTACTAAAATCCACAAATTAATCCTCAATTAGAATCCCCTCCTAATCAAATTGGTCAAGAAAGTATTATCTTGAAGATACAATGATGAAGTATATTCAAAACAATGAGTTTGGGATGCAATCCCATGAAATTTTAACTAAGCATTTCGAGGCTCAAGTAAGTCAAATTTCACCAATTTTAGATGAGCGATTACCTCAACCTTTACCTTTTATGCTTGAACCTATCCTTCAAGAGCATATATGGCCATCACTATACAAAATAATCATAAAATGGAGGATGTGAGTGAGAGAGAAGTTATGGAAATAATCAACAAAGTGAAAGAAGTTGAAAATGCAAGTTGTCTACTTAGGTTATTTACTGATTCCAATATCCAACCTTACTGACCTAGGGTTTTCATATCCACAAATGTTAGATACTCAATCTAGGTGAACTATTTAATTATATAAAAAACCTTGTATATCATTTTTTAGTTTATCTCAATTAGATGAATATCTAGCAAACAATCAATCCATTGTCTAAGAGATGGAAAGTTCTTATCCAAATTTAAGAGAACTGTTGATGAAAAGGATTACACCTTATAATCCAACTCCATTTGTTGAAAGTTAGCGAACTAAGTTAGAAGTTTTTGCTATGGATAGTGATGATGATTTTCCAATTCCCTCTAGAAATCAAGTTGTGAATTTTTTGGATTGTAAGGAAAGTTTTACAAGTAAAGGTGAAAATGAAGTTGTAAAAATTGATAAATGTGTTTCTGCCTTCATGTTGGATGATTGAATGGATGATTCATATGTTGATTTCATTAGTGTTAAGGATGAATTTCAAATCCAATAAAATCCCTATAAAGGCATATAATGCATCACCGAATTTGCAGTATGAAAACTGATACTGATTTTATGTCTCATTCGTTACCTACAATTTGAAACATCAAAGTGAATCAACCCATCCTTCGAATAAGTTCATATTTTTTTCCTCAAACACTCAATAATACCAAAAACAATAAAAAATATAAAATATAATGAAAAGGAATGAAAAAGTTCATACTAACTAAGTTTAACACATAAACAATTCTTAAAACGCCTAAAAACAACCTAGAATCATAGTATGAAACACACTTATCAGTCTATAATGCATCATCCAATTTAAGAGACCAGTTCTTTCTAGAGCTTTCCACCATTTTATTTATTATCATTTTTAATTCCTTATTTGTGACCTCTACTTGCTTTCTTGTTTGAGGGTCATAAGGAGTGACTATTCTATGGCAACACCAAATTGTTTAAGCACTTTATTAAATTATTGGCTGCAAAAGTGAGTACCCCTATCACTTATGAGGGTTCACAATGCACCAAAGTGGGTGAATAACTTTCTAAGAAACTTTACAATAACTCTAGCATCATTGGTAGGCAAAGCTTTGGTTTCTACCCACTTAGACATATAATCTACATCTAATATAATGTATTTATTACCAAAGGATGCTAGAAACGTTCTATTAAATCTATTACCCAAACATCAAATATCTTACAAACATTTATACCAATTTGAGGCATTTCATCGTGACGAGAAATATTACTTAGCTATTGACAACAATCGCATCTATCATCATACCTCATTACGTCTTTAAATAGGGTAGACCAATAGAAACCTAATTTTAAAACCTTGTTGGCTATGATATTGGGTTGATAATGTCCTCTAGCCAGTCCTTGATGGTAATGCCTGAGGATCTCTTCTATTTTTAGGTAAGTCATACATCTCCTAATTATCTGATTTGCATGTATACAAAATATGGATCCACTTATAGGTAAAGCTTTATATTAGTGAATAATTTCTTCTTTTGCTGATAAATCATCCATTATGCCAAGACCATACCTACCAAACAATTTGCATAATTAGCAAACTAAGGTGCATCAACATACTTGTTAAGTACAGCGTACAAGAATTGATTGGGAAATGTATCACTGTTGTCCTTCTCTCTCAAGTGTCGAAGTTGTTATTTTCAAGGAAAGATAAATGGTCTATGGCCAAATTTTTTGCTCCCTTCTTGTCTTAAATGTCTAAATCAAATTCCTATAGTAGTAGAACTCATCATATTAATCTAGGCTTAGCATCACTCTTAGTTAGTAGGTACCTGAGGGCTGAGTGATTTTTAAAAATAACAATTTAGATCACAAGATGAGAACTAAATGTATCAAATGTCAATATAATAGCAAGAAATTCCTTTTAAGTGGTAATGTAATTCTCTTGTATATCTGTTAATGTCTTATTGACATAGTAGTTGGAGTAAAAATACTTATCCTTGGGCTTTCTAAGTACAGCTCTTACTGCATAGTATTTCCCCACACTTAAATCTTTGCTTGTCCTCAAGCAAAATTAAGCACAACCAATTAATTCTATCACTTCATTTTCACCAAGATGCATTCGCTCCCATAAATTTTGGTTAACTCAAGTATCAAGCAAATACATATATCATGACTACTTTTCATTAGTGTGCATAAGCAAACTTAACTTATGAAACCATTGCTCAAAGATAAGTATAAACGTAAAGTATCAAGTGCCTAAAGGGATAACAAAATAGATTTCTGAGATACACAAATGGATAAAACTAACTACTCAACACTTATTAATGCTACTAAAAGGTTCTTCCTTTTGTGTTCTTTTATTTTTCAATATTTTCTTTCTTCCCCTCTTTTTTTTTCTTTCTTTCTTTTATAATAATGAAAAAACAATGAAAAAAGAGCAACTAAATGCAATGTGCTCTAAGAGTAAAAGTATCACTTAACTCATCTCAGAAAAAAGCTAACAATCCTAAACTAATGAATCACTTAGTACTCTACTAAACTTGTGAGTGGGTAAGCTAATAGGGTTTTGGGTTTTAAAATGGAGTGTTCAATCAATAAAGGGTAAAAAGGCTCAATAAGGGTAGCAAGGGATAATAAAAGGGTAGGTCATTTAAGCCAAGGGTTAACACAAAAAGGGCCTTAATCATTTCTATCTAGCATGCATCCAATATATTTAAACTGATTCAAAGCAAGTTTTGAAGGTAACTACTTAAGGAAGCATCACACATAGAAAGAAATGAAATGACTATAGAATGGAGTCATAAAGGCTCAATTCCTCACATAGGCTCAATGCATCTCTATATTACCTCATTGTTCAAGTTTCAAATTTTGGGTAAGCTTATGCATCCAACTAATTTCATCACTCAACATGGTTCACTCTCTACTCAAATAACCTAATCCAAGTTCAAGTATGCATTTAATATCATTCCAACTAGCATGATAAAATCTCATGGCAACACAAACCAAAATGAGTCAACTATGGTTCCATTGCTTACACAAAACAACACCCTAATATGCCTAAAATATGCATCCTATATAACAAAATGTAAATAATGAAAACACAAATGCAATGCATACTAAATGACACGAAAAAACACAAACACAAATGCAACAAATACAAAGACTACCTTCCCACACTTGAACAACACATTGTCCTCAACATGGAAAGGAAAACACTCAAAACCATTAAACAACGCAATGAAAAAAAAACACAAGAATAAGAACAAAAGAGATTAAATGTAAGAAAGGCTTATCGTGGTGGGGCATCAATCCATGGCACAAAAAAATCTTTTCCTCTCTTATGTTGGTCCTACAACAGGCTATGATGCACAACAAGCCTTCAAGTAATCATAAAGTCACCTAAACATCAAGAGATTAAAAGGGGAAACAAGCTAAGATAAAACAAAATAAAAAACAAAGCAAACACACGAACTTAACAAAGAAAAGAAAATTAAAAACAAACATGCTAAGTTAAGGTCATTAACTTGACCCTTGACATATCAACATTATTCATTGTTAAGTGGATTTTTTAACCCAACAGGAACCATTCTCAAACTTTGTAAGGATCTTAGAGCAACTTCCCTTGATGGAGGCTCCCAATCAGTATGATGCTCTAAAGCTTCAGGGGAGTGGAATCAAACTTGTTCATCATTGAGCTCCAACGTCTACTCTCCTTTCTCCTAAGATGGTCTCTATAGTGGTGTAAATGATAAATGTAGAGGCTCGTCATCCTACTCAACACCTTTAAGCTTCAACTTACTTGGCCACAACCCATTCTTCATGTTAGCACCATACAACTCTTCTTCTTGTTTTGTCTCTTTCTCTTGGCTCACTTCCTTTGAGCTTTTAACCTTCTCCATTGTATCCTATTCTTCCTTTTCCGTGACAACTGTGATGGCCATTGATTGCTCCATTTTTATTTGCTTCGATATTATACATTACTAGAAAATAAAGCATTAGCAAGTTGACCTACTTGTAGCTCCAAGTTGTGGATAGATGAAGTGTGGTTCTTCATAATTTTGTCAAAATTTACCTCTATCCTCTGTTGACTTTCCTCATAATTTGCAAATATCCATTTATGATTCTCTTCTTGACTTACTAGTTAGAATCCCTAGAAATCTATCATATTATCTATCTTACTCTATAAAAAACTTAAATTAGTCTTGTTGAAATTCAAGGGATCCTTATGTGTGCACTTGGCTACCTATATACTTAGGATTCCCAAAAATATTTGGGTAGTTTTGCCACCCTGGATTGAAAGTATTGGAATAAGGATTGTTACCTCCTTACAGTTGGGCCAAATAATTTACCTATTCTATGGCATTGGCTCCTTACAAGAAGCATTTAGTTATGCCATGGTTATCCTTCCCACCTAATTCACATCGAATCCACACAGTTCTAATAAAAGAGGTAGATATACCTTGTAAGTTACTTAATTGCTTGGTAAGGGCTGAAAGTTATGCTTGAAGAGTTATCAACATGTCAAAAGGAATCATCCCCTTTTGTTCCTTGAATCTTTGCATCACTAAGCTCATTGGACCATCTCAAGCTCCTTGTGTTCATGTATCTACAAACACATAAGAAAAAGTTTCAAAAACTCTTAAATCAAAGTTACCCAAATTAAACAAGATGCTAAAACAAATAATCCCTAGCAATGAAGCCAAAAACTTTGTTGATTGCAAAACAAACTACTAGTTTTACGCTCAAAATTGCAAGTATACAAGTCGTAACTTGTAGTAAAAAGCAGATAACAATCCTACAAGGATTGTAGTTAGTCACCACTAAATTTGGGTTATGCTTTGTTTAAGAAACCAATTCAAACAAATTTTAAAAAGATAAGTAAAATAAAAATAAACTAAAGTAAAAAAAAATCAACCCAACCAATGTTAAAACCATAAACTAAAACTTGGAGAAAACAAGATTAAAAATAATTAATTGCTTGTATTCCCTCACTAGCTTCTTCTTTGACTCTTTAACTTTTTCTTTAGCATGCCCACTTTCTTCCATTTCTTAGATCTCCCTATTATTTGTGAGGTCTTCTTTTTGCGTTGCCTTCTTGCTCTTAATTAACTCCTTTTTTCTTTTTAATGTGGTAGCTTCAACTTTTGCTTTTATGTTAGATGTGTGGTTAAAAGGACACATACCTTGTGATTATTTAGTGACCTATCTAAATAGCCCTTCTACTTGAATCCATAAATTATTCATGGATACTTATAACTTTTGAAAATGGTCTCCTGTTGAATTAATGAACTTTGTTAGTAGCTCACCCCTACTAATCTCACTTGAAGGTTGCCTCAATCTTGAAGAATAGAAGGTTTTATATGTAGTCATGTTCTTAAATTTTTGAAATATAATGCTACTTATTCCCTTTGCTATCCAACTCCATATGCTTGACACTCATGTTTAGGATGATTGGCTCCATAGAAATCATAGACTAATACTTGATGTGAAGCAAGTGCAACCATCTTACAGTCTAGCTTCCTTGTAAGGGCTTCCACCTTGGATTATAGTGAGGCTATTGCATCTATGCAGTATGCTCCTCCATTTGGTTTAGGCTTTTTATCTCATTATCCTCTATCAATAAGCATTCATAGCTATGTTCTCAATCAATTCTTCTAATTACTCAGGAGTCTTAAAACTAGTAATGCCTCAAAATGATGCATCTATTAGCTACTTTATGGAAAAATTAAGTCCGCCATTGAATATCTTCTTTAACATACTACCATGGAATGTCTTCTTCAACATACCTAACTTAAAATTGTGGTAAGGGAACTTCTTAAGCATGTCCTTCTAATGCTCCCATGCTTCATAGAGATTTTCCTATTCCCACCAATGAAAAGAAATAATATCATTACATAATTTGGTTAGATGGGAAAGGAGGAAAATACCTTGTTAGGAGCTTTTCTGTTAGTTGTGTTAGGCTTATATGGCACCCAAAAAATCTTTCAAGATGTATAAAACAAATTTATCAAATATTGAAGCTAGACAAGGTTATCAAATTAAATAGGTAAGGGAAAGTAAGTATGTGAAATTAAAAGAGTATAGAAAAGAAATACATCACCTATTTATACTAGTTTGGAGTGGTCTAGTTGCGCCTACATCCAGTTTCCAACCTAACATGTTGAGATGATTTTATTGAAATAGTTAAGAATTACAACCTAATAATTACAAGATCCTTTTATGGCACAAGGTAATCTTCCTTCGTTTTTTTTTCCAAGGCTAAAGTATAACCTCATAATCTCACCAAAACCATACTTAAAACTGATTTAATTGAGCTCACTTTGGTGTCTAAGAGAGGCTTACACAAACAATGGATTAATAAACTCATAAAGCCTCACAAGACTTCATAAAAGCCGTAAGAGTATTTCGAATGCACAAAAATGATTGTAGAAAATTCTTAGGTGATAATTGGATGATTAACACAGGAAAACACACCTATTTATACTCATAACCTAATCAATTTACTGTTAATTGGATCTCCAACATTATAATCATTAAAACATATTACTATTGAAAAATATGATTGTTCTTGATCTTATGCTTATAATTCCATGACATTCGATCAACCAATGGATTATATTAGGTTGACTGGTTGACTGATGCCTAATGTTCATTCGAACGATATACCTCATTTGGTCGATCGCTCCGCATTCTATCAACTAACATAAATTGGCCAGTAGAACAACCTTTAAAATTAGTAATTTAACAAATGAAACAACCTCTAATAAATGTTAATCCATCCCAAACATATTTTACAATTAAAACACTTAAATTAAAGCTCCTAAGTATTTCTAATTCACACTAATTGACTAACCTTAATAATTCACTCATCCTTATTAAACCACATCATATATCAAGAGGATTTTCCACATACCCACATCAAAACATACAAGTCCTCTTGATTCATGCATCTACATGCATTTTCTAAGTCATGAACATAAGTATGCATGAGTGAGCCTTTTGAATAACTAAAAACAAGTTGAGATAAACTTATAATAAAAATTACATGGAAAACCTATATAAAAAAACTAATTTGCTTCTTTGATAGCTTGAGTCTTCATATAATCTTCATAAATTCCAATTAATCTCCGAGACGTCTTAAGCGAATACACTCGAACTTCTTTAAAATACCTATCTTTCAATGCACTTAACTATAACATTAGTAATATAGCTATTTTTTCATCATCAAAATACGTTGGAACCTTCCTTGGTTTAATAATTTCTCCTTTTTTAATGATTACAAAAGCCATGTTTTTTAATGGAATTTCTGCCTAATAAAAATAAATAAAAAAAATACATGATTATGATTTTAATAAACTCCCCCTAAATCAGACAAGAGTTCAAGGATCATTAAAATTATTAATTTCAAGTCCAACTCCCCCTAAATTCACGTAATAAGTAAGAGATTTTTTTAAGAAAACATACTCTACATAACATCACAGTTCTCCCCCTTTTTGGCATTAACAAAAAAGCATAAGCACATTAAAAAGATATATGAAGTTTAAGTTGAGAAGACCAAAAACCATGTCATAACGAATGGCCATCTATCATTCCTATTTCTCTCCTAATTGTGCAAAAACATTCTTCACACAAAAGGTTTAGTAAAAATATCCATTAATTGATACATAGTGTCAATAAATTCAAGTTCAATTTCACCATTTTTAATATGATCTCTAATGAAATGATATCGAATTTCTATATGCTTGGCCCTAAAATGTTGAATGGGATTTTTTGTTAAACATACAGTGCTCATGTTATCACATCTTATTGGAATTTTGTTAAGATCTAAACCACAATCCCTAAGTTATTGTGTAAGCCTTAGAATGTGAGTGTAATAACTACCGGCTTATACATACTCAGCTTCTACCATAGATAATTCAATAAAATTTTTCTTTCTATAAAACCATGAAACTAATGCATTACCTAAGAAATAACATGCATTGAATGTACTTTTTCTATTTAGTAAACTTCTCACATAGTAAACATCAGAATATCCAATCAAATTTAAACATGCATTCCTAGGATACCAAAGGCCTAAATGTAATGTACCACTCAAATATCTCAAAATGCATTTGACAACTAAAAGATGTGATTCTCTAAGTGATGATTGAAAATGAGCATGTAAGCATGCACTAAACATGATATTTGGTCTACTAGTATTTAATTATAACAAACTACCAGTCATACCTCGATATTTTTTACATATAATTCTTTACCATCTTCATCTTTGTTTAATTTTGTGGAAGTACTCAATGGGGTCCCCAATGATTTTATTTAATCCATGTCAAAACACTTAAGCAATTCCTTTGTGTACTTGGTTTGATTGATGAAGATACCATCATTCATTTGCTTGATTTGGAGTTCAAGAAAGAAGTTTAGTTTGCCCATCATACTTATATCAAACTCTTAACATTACAATTCATTAGCATCACTGAAAATGGTATCATCCATATAAATTGAAATAATTAATAAATCCTTTTTGTCTTTCTTAATAAATACTCTGGTATCAACTTTGCCTTTTTTGAATCCATTTTCAAGAAAAAAATGCAATTAATCTATCATACCATGCTTTAGATGCTTGTTTTAAACAATATAAAGCTTTGGATAATTTAAAAACATGTTCAAGCGTATCATGTCTTTTAAAACTAGGGTTTGCTCAACAATAACCTCTTCTTATATAAAGCCATTAAAAAAAATTTATAGTCCATTTGAAATAATTTAAAGCCCATGTGAGATGTAAGTATAAGTAAAAGTTCAATGGTCTCTAATCTAGCTATAGCAACAAAGGTTTCATCATAGTGTATTCCTTCATCTTAGTTATACCCTTTCGCAACTAGTGTTGCCTCGTTTCTAACTATGTTTCCTTGATCATCTAATTTATTTTTAAATACCCATTTAGTACCTATTATTGAATGGGTTTTAATTCTAAATACTATGTTCCAAACTTTATTTCTTTCAAGTTTATTCAACTCTTCATTCATAGCCAAAACCCCTTGGTTCAATCTTAAAAATAAATGCAAGATGCAATAAATTTGCTCTTAAAGCTTTTTCAATAGCCCTTGGTTTAATCTTAGAAATAAATGCAAGATGCAATAAATTGAAATAAGAGTGAGTATTTACCCCTTGTCGGGTATCATTGATTATTTAGTTGGAAGGATGATCCTTATTGTATTTTCAATCTCTTGGTAGCTCTTCACCCTTCCTTTCTTCACTTGATTAAAAAATTTGCTCTTAAGAAGTTTGTCCTTTAAGTTGACGTGATAGGTTTTCTAACCTTTTGGATAATTTTGTATCATCATTTTCATAAATTCTCTTTCTTTATAATGGGTTAGTCTCATCAAATAAAACATGCATAGATTCTTCTACTGCATGAGTGCTTTTGTTAAAAACTTTATATGCTTTACTAGACAATGAATAGCCTAAAAATGTGCCTTCATTCATTTTGGAATCAAACTTACCCAAACTATCTTTAATATTTAAAATATAAAATTTGCAACCAAAACTTTGAAATGACTAATTTTGGGTTTCTTATGATTCAAAATTTCATAGGTCTTCTTATCCATTTTATGTCTTATGTTCACTCTATTACTGATATGGCATGTACAAGCAACCGCTTCGACAAAAAAATACTTAGGTAAAACATACTCATTAATTATAGTTCCAGCCATTTCTTAAAAACACCTATTCTTCCTTTCTACAACATCATTTTGTTTTAGTGTCCTAGGTGCAGAAAAATTATGCGAGATGCCATGATTATCATAAAAGCATTTAAATACATCATTTTCAAATTCTCTACCATAATCACTCCTAATATATGCAATAAAAACACCTTTTTCATTTTGGATTTTTTTTGCAAAACTAAAAAATTATTTAAAATATGAATTTTTTATATTTAAAAACAAAAGATTTGTAAATATACTAAATTCATCAACAATGACAAAAGCATATCACGTACCACCTAAATTAGCTACTCTAATAGTGGGACTGAATAAAGCCATATGAAGTAGTTCAAGGGGTTTAGAAGATGTTCCTGATTTCTTTCTTAGAAATGAGCTTCTTACTTGCTTTTCCATTTAGCATGCTCTATAAAATTTATCTTTCTGTACTTCATGCTTTGAAGTCCTTTTACAAGTTGTTTTGAATTTAGTTTTGATAGGAGATCTATACTCGCATGTTCAAGTCTTCTATGCCAAACCCAAGCGCACTCACTTAAAGAAACTAAACACTTATTTCCTAGATTAGTTACATCATATAAGTCAATAATGTATACGTTTCCTTCTCTTTTTTCTAAGAAAACAGTACTACCATCAATAATCTTTGAAACAACACATTCACCTCATATAAAGCATACTTTATTAGTTTATCACAAAATTAACTTACATTTAACATATTATGCTTTAATTCTTCAATAAGTAAGACAATATAGATTAATGGAAAATTGCCCTTATCTACTTTTCCAATGCCAATCACATTACCCTTGGCATTGTCATTGAATGTAACGGATCCTCCATCCTTGTTTTTGAAAGTGATGAATTGTGAGGGATCGCCGGTCATGTGTTGTGAACATCCGCTATCAAACTGCCACTAATTTCTTCTCTTCGTTACCTGTAAAATAAAGAGCCATATAGATTTTGGTATCCTTTTCATCTTATGTCCTTGAATGTTAGTAATATACTTGTCTCTTTTTTTTTAGCAAGGCTATCATACATAAGAGTAGACATTATAAGAGAAAACCAAAGGTTTTGAAGTTAGAGAAAAATGGTGGCTCTGAAGAGAAAATAAGGAGTAACACGAAATGATTGAGGATAATTAAAATAGCTTTAACAAAATATCAATCAACTGAACTAAGCTTATCGGTGGACTAACCTTAAACGAGGAACTAAAATTGCATTTTTCCAGAAAGCAGGTTCTAGTTCTTATAAATGAAAAATACAATGAGCATGCATAAAGGAGATACAACAAGCCTTTAGAATCCAAATCAATTTTGTTTTTTGAGCATTATATCTTTCATGTCCATTTGACAAGGCATTTAATAGATCATAAAAAAATTATTGAACATGACCATAACGATCACAATATGAGAAAAACAAGGGAGTTTAAGTTATATATGAATTTTTTATAAACCTTTCTTAGTCGAAAATCATTAAAAAATCTTTGAAAATTTTGTCTAGGTTAAGCAAAAAATTTTCTATCATTAACACGATGTTGAGGAAATCTCTTAGGGCTTAGTGCATACATGTATGCATGATTTTTAAATTAAGGTCTATTAGATGCATTTTGAACATTTTTAGGAGAAATTTTATCTTCTAAATTATTTCCCTTTATAAAAATAGTTTTGCTAGTGGAAGCTCCATCATTATATCCTAAAGCTTCTTTATCATTTCCTACTTTTTGAAAACTTAGTAATTTTTCTAATTTCTTCTTTTTCCTAGTAAATTTCGAACATGATTCCTTAAAGGATTCTACTTGTTTCTTTAGGTCTCTATTTTCATTTACTAGTTCATTATAATCTTTGTTTATTAGATCCAATTCTTACCTAAGACTTTCATTTTCCAATTTGCATTCATTTAATTCTTCTAGAGTTTTCTTATGTTTATCATGAAACTCTTTATTATTTTTAGTCAATTCTTCTATATGCTCTAATATTTCTTTATAAGAGTAAGCTCCTTCACATTCATTTTTGCTAGTATTAAAATGAGAGGGACATACCTCGTTATGTGCCATGAAGCAAATGTTGGTCACTTTCTCTTCTTTGGAATTACTTGATTCAGACCATGTAACTTTCAAATTTTTCCTCCTCTTGAAGTCTTTCTTTTCTCTCCTTTCCTTCTTCCATCCCTTCCTTTCTTTCTTCTCTTCTTTTTCTTCTTCTTCTTCTCAGAGGTATGGGCACAAATGGCATTTTTCAACCCATTCAAAGCATGATATTTAAGCTAATTTATTTTTAGAGAAAGACGTACCTTATCTATGCATTGATGCATTTCTCATGAACTTTTTTAATCTCCTTGTAGTAAGAACGAGTTCTTGATTTTCGCTTCCTAGTGAAGATTCTTCTTTTTTTTTTCCTCCTTTCTAGGTGCTATGAAGGCTACACTCTTCCTTTTAGGCACATCTTGTTCTTCTTGTGCATTCTTCATCCTCATATTATAGGTTAGTAGAGATCTAATAAGTTTGTCAAGAGGGAGGATATTGAGGTCCTTTAGTTCTTGAATTGCCTTCACTTTTGCTTCCCATGACATTGGTAGAGACATAAGGATTTTCCTATTAAGCTCAGCATTAGAATAGGTCTTACCTAGACCCTTCAGAGCACTTAGAATATTATTGATATAAACATACATGTTCAAAATATTTTCATCATGCAACATTTGAAAAAGTTCATATTGGTGAGTGAGCATGCTAAAACATGCCAAATATAGTATGTAGTTTTGCCCATCGAAATGCTATTGAATTCTTCCATACCTAAAGCACAATACAAAATATGCATCTCTTTACAGTTTAAAGAAACCAACATCTTTTCTTCATTTTCCCATTCATTTTCTTTATTAAGTACTTGTTCATTTCCAATGAGTTTGGCAGACCTAGGTGTCTTTTGAGACACAACAATACAAAAATATGAACTTTTACCAGTTAAATAGCATCTCATCCTATTTTTCCAATATAAGAAGTTATTTCCATTAAAGTAGGATGCTCTACGAGGATTGTGACCTTCTAAACTAAATAAGAGAGTAAAGGTATTCTTAGAGTATGCTATATGATCTTTACTCACTAATTCATTGGAATTAAAACTTATATGAGACCTAGGCTCTAATACAAATTATTCGGCCTATATGGCACCTAAGGTGGGTGCATTAGGTGATAAAAATTCTTTTATGATGCAAAATTTTTTTTTATCAAATGCAGAAGTTGGAAAATGCTATCAAATTAAACAGACAAGGCAAATTAAGTGCATAAAATTAAAAAGTATTGAAAAGAAATACACCATGGATTTATACTAGTTAGAAGTGGACCACTTACCCCTACAACTAGTTCCCAACACAACCTATTAAGATAATTTTATTCAAGTAGTTAAGAATTACAACATAGGAATTACAAGATCCTTTTTATGGAACAAGGATAACTTTCTCTCATTCTTCTTTTAAGGCTAAAGATTAGCCTCACAATCTCACCAAAACCACACTTAAAAGTGTTTTACTTAAGCTCACTATGGTGTATAAAAGAGACTCAGACAAACAATGGATGAATGAACTCACAAAGCCTCAAAACACTTCACAAAAGTCAATAAAGTAATTTTAATTTGCAAAAATGTTTGTATAAATGGTTAGGTGATGATTAGATGATTATCACAAGCAAAACACACACATTTATACTGATAACCTAATAAATTTACTATTTTTCATCGAATCTCCCATGTTATAACCATTAAAAACATATTACCATTATAAAATATGACATTTCCTGGTCTTATGAATCTAATTTCATAATATTTAGTCTACTGATAGATTATGTTCGGTCGACTAGTCGAATAATGGCTAATGTTCAGTCGACTGATATACCTCGTTGGATTGATCACTCCTCATTTCATGGAATGACCCAAATTGGTTGGTAGCATAAGTTTTAAACTTAGAAATCCAACAAAGAAAACAACCTCTAACAAATGTTAAGCCATCCCAAAAATATTTTACAACTAAAAAACTTAAATTAGAACGCACAGCTATTTTCAAATTCATACTAATTGATTAACCTTAATAATTCATGCATCTATATTCAACAAAATCACACATCAAGAAGATTTTCCATATACACACATCAAAACATATAAATCCTCTTGATTCATGGACCTACATGCATTTTTTAAGTCATGAATGTAAGTATACATGAGTGAGCCTCTTGAATAACCAAAAACGAGTTGAGCTAAACTTACAATAAAAATTACATAAAAACCTATATTAAAAAAAACCAATTCCCGTCTTTAATAGCTTGAGTCTTCATATAATCTTCATAAATTCCAATTAAGATCAGAGACTTCTTAAGCGAATACACTTGAACTTCTTCCAAACACATATCTTTCAATACACTTAATAATAACATTAGTAATAGAATTGTTTTGTCATCTTCAAAATAAGGTGGAATCTCCCTTAGTTCAAAAAGTTGGCTCTAAGAAGTGTTAGAACTTGGGGGATTCGATTTAAGCCAGGATTTCACTCGACTCCTCAGTGTGAAAGGAAATAAACTCAGTCTAATCACCTCATAAAAAATGCTATTTAACTTGATAATGTCACATATATTTAAAATTTTGGCTATATGGGTGTTAGGATCTTCATTTAGTAATCCATGAAATTGCATATAGTTCTATAGCATCTGAATCATTTGAAATTTGATTTCAAAGTTTTTTCCTTGTATTTGAGGCCTTTATATGCTCAAATTCGTTCCTTGTAGAGGTGGGTGTGAAAGATCACCCATGGTAAGTTATGCTTTTGGCTCTAACATTTCACTCCTTATTATCCATTTGTCGCTCCAATATCTCTACCTTCATTTTACCTTTGGATTTCTTATTTCTCAAACCATTCTTAAATGTGCGCTTCACCTCAGAATATGATTAATTAAATGACTTCGGGTCATGAAAGAAAAGCACCTAACTTGAAAAAATTTATAACAAACAAAAGATCAATGAAAAGTAAAGCTCTTAATTAACAATTAAAAGAATCAAATTAAAAATTTTAGAAAACTAAGCAAACAAGAGCTAAGAACAAAGCAAACAAAGCTAGTCTAATAAAGAATAGAAAACATTAAATAATGGCTTAGTCTCCCAACAACGACACTAAAAATTTGATGCGTATGATATGTGCCTAAGTTTTAATTGGAATTTTCCAAGAAAAACAATAGCAATATCATTGCACATAACTAGGGAAGTGTACCTATCGTAGTGCAATATAGCTAAGGTGAATGCAGGGTCGAATCCATAGGGACTACTATTACAAGTAATAGACTATCTAAACTATCTAGCTTAATAAGATGCAAAGAAATTGATTTGCTTAATAATGAAAATTTAATGAAAAATAAAAGTAAATTGCTTAACCAAACTAAAAAAAGATAACACTAATGATGAAGTTATAATTTAGGTGATAAATCCCTTTAAGATATGTACTTATTTATCGTTTGTCTTGATTTAACTTACTTTCCAGATTTTGTAGACCGTAGATCTCCTAATGTAAATCACTCTCTCTAGTTATGCCATCCTATTCAAGTTAACAAATTAGGAGAAAATTCTCTCTATCCCTCTATTTTGATTGAATACATTATCTCATTATATGGAACCTATTGTTTTGGCTAAGCTTGCACCTAACTAAGACATCTTATGTAAGCCTATCTCTAGGTCCCCATGCAAGATATATTATTTATAGAGTAATTCTAAAGTATGCAATTACTGGATCTTATAATTAAACATATACAATGGGCTATCAATCAAGTGTACAAAAATCAAAGCATTGAAATTGACATTTATGTTCACATAAAATTTATTAATCAATGTCATTAAAATCCATAAATAATCATAATATAAAATATGAAAGTTAAAGATTAAATCAAGGCTCCTCTTTACCATAAAAATATTTTCCAAAATGTTACTTTTCACCTTTAATAAAAGATTGTCTCTTAAAAGGATTACTTTTCACCCTATAAGAAGATTGTACTTGTTTTTTATTAGTTAATGGAATTTCCAACATGTTATTTGAGAGATGACATAGTCTATCTTTGGACTAGATGAACTTCTATACATTTTGATATCTTTCTCTACCCTTAATTCCTTACTTATTACTCGTTGTGTGGTTTGATTATTATTTTCATTATAATTTAATTGGCATCTTTATTTACATATCATATTAGGCTGAATATTAATTTAGTGATTGCATTTAGATCAAATTAGTTTATGTGGCTAGTTTAGTTAGTTTAGAAATTTTTAATCACTCAGTTCACTGTCCTTTTTGAATGCGTTTTAGGGCTTGCAGTATACATATGGTAAAAAGGTGATGATCCAAAACTTACAATTGAAACATGAAGAACAATACTAAAGCATAAGTTATTCAAATATTAGACCATAAAGGATAAAAAAACAAAGAAATAAAACATAAATAAAACTATTTCCTACAAAAACAAATGAGATGGTTTGCCTTCTAGTAAGTGCTTTTCTAGCATCATTTGTTTGATGGCCTTATTAGAGTCAACATCTTGCTTGGTTTGTAAATATTGTAGGTGTCGATCACTTGGGAATAAAATTTTCCCATAGGTTAATTTAAGCCAATTTCCATTAACATAAAAACTTTCCTTTTTTGGATTTGAAATTGGTATTACACCATAAGGGAAAACTTTGTTAACAACAAAAGTCCAGACCATAAGATTTTGGCTTACTTGGGAATTTCATAAGTCTTGAATTAAATAATTGGACTTAATCTTTAGGTTTGAATTCTTTTGTATTTTTGATGTATTGATCATGCCATTTCTTTACTTTTTCCTTATAGATCCTGGAGTTCTCATAAATTTGTTGACATCATTTATTAAGTTTATTCAAGTTGTAACTACTTGTGACCTACACTTTCTAAGTGATAATTAATAGACTTAATAGCCTAGTATTCTTTATGCTCAATCTTGACTAGTAAGGGAAAAAATTTTCCCTAAATTAACCTATATGGAGTGGTACCTATTGGTGTTTTATTGGTTGTTTTAATGGTTCATAATGCATCATCCAGTTTAAATACCATTCCTTCCTAGAGTTCTTCACCATTTTTTCTAGTATCCTCTTTAGTTCCTTGTTAGTAACTTCTATTTCTCCCACTGATTTGAGGGTGATAAGGAGTAGCTACTCTACAAGTGACATCAAATCATTTAACCACTTTTTTAAACCATTAGTTATAAAAGTGGGTACCATTGTCCCTTTTTATTATTCTAAGTGCTCCAAACAAAGTAAACAATTATCTAAGGAATTTCACAACAACTCTAGTATCATTAGTAGGTAAAGCTTGGACTTTAACCTATTTGGAAACATAATATACAACAATTATAATGTATTTGTTACCAAAAGATATTGGGGAAGGACCAAAAAAATCAATGCCAAACATCAAATATCTCGTAAACATTAATTCTAGTCTAATACATTTCATCGTGTTGAGAGGAATTACCTACCGGTTGACAATTGTCATATATACCCACATACCTCATAGCATCTTGAAATATTTTAGGCTAATAAAACCAAATTCCAAGACCTTGTTAGCTGTTCCATTAGCCTAATAATGTGCTCTAGTTAATTTTTAATAGAGGTGTTTGAGGATCTCCTTTATTTCTGGGCAGTCGATACATCTCCTAATTTTATGATCTTTGCAAACAGGAACAAGTATGGATCCTTATATAGGTAATGCTTTATGTCAGTGAAGAATTTATTCTTTTATTGATCAGTCATCCCCTATGGTAGTGAAAATAATCCGCAAACTAAGGAACATTGACATACTTGCTAAGGATGGCGTATAGGCTCTTATAAAGGAATGCATCATTTATTTCCTCCTCCTTTAGAGTTTCTAAATGATCATTCTCAATATAAAAAACATGGTTTGTAGCTATGATTTCCACTTCCTTCTCCTTTCTAGTCTCCAAGTCTAATTCTTACAGTAATAAAACCCATCTCATTAGTGTTGGTTTAGTATCACTCTTGGTTAGTAGGTACCTTAGGACTGAGTGATCTGTATATACAATAACTTTAAATATCACAAGATACGGTTTAAATTTATCAAATGTGAATAAAATAGCAAGCAACTATTTTTTAGTGGTAGTGTAATTTTCTTGTGCGTCCTTCAATGTTTTTCTTGCATAATAGATAGGTCTAAAGTGTTTATCCCTATATTGTTTAAGCACTGCTTCTACTGTATAGTCACTAAGATGGCATATAAGTTCAAAAGCCAACCCCCCAATCAGGTGCAACCATGATTAGGAAATTAGTCAACTTTTCCTTCAAGATATTAATCGCATGTAAGTAATTTTCATCAAAATTAAAAACCAAATCCTTCTCTAATAATTTAGTGAGAGATCTAGCTATCTTGGAAAAACCCTTAATAAACCTCTTATAGAATCCTATATGAACAAGAAAACTTCTAATTTCCATTACCAAAGTGTGTGGTTGTAATTTATCCATGGTCTTAATTTTTGCTTTGTCTACTTCAATGCCCTTAATTGAAATCTTATGGCCTAACCCTATGCCTTCTTTTTCCATGAAAGAAACTTCTCTTAATTAAGAATTAGGTTCATTTATCCACATCTCTTAAGAACCTTGGTTAAGTTGTCAAGACATAATTCAAAAGAATCCCCAAAAATTGAGAAATCATCTATGAAAATCTCCATAATGTCCTTTATTAAGTCATTGAAAATTGCTAGCATGCATATCTCGAAAGTAGCAGGAACATTAGGCAATCCAAAATGTATTTTCTTACAGGAAAATGTATTGTATGAACAAGTGAAGATTGTCTTCTCTTGATCCTCTAAGGCTATGGGGATGTGGAAGTAGCCTAAAATTCCATCCAACAAATAATAGTATGCATGATTGAAGAGCCTCTCTAACATCTAGCTGATGAACTATAACATAAGTGATCCTTGCATGTTATGTCATTTAGCTTGTGATAATTAATGCATACTCTCCATCCTGTGACTATTCGTGTAGGAATTAGTTTGTTCTTCTCATTTGATACCACTATAATCCTACCTTTCTTTGGTACATCCTTCATAGGAATCACCTAAGAAATGTTAGAAATAGGATATATAATTCTCACATCTAGTAATTTAATGATCTGTCCTTTCACTTCTTCCATCATATTAGGATTGAGTCTTTGTTGAGGTTATGCTATTGGTTCGTATTCATCCTCCAACAAGATCTTGGATTTGCAAAAAGAAGGGTTGATCCCTTTTATATCCAATATCTTCCATGCAATGGCCCTTTTATGCTCCCTTAGCTCTCTCAAGAGTTTATTTTTTAATCCAACTATAATTATTTGAAAAAATAAATGGAAATTTAGAATTTTAAGAGAAGAACCCATACTCTAAATGATCGGGTAGTCTCCTCAATTCTAGCTCTAGGTTTTCTTTGATTGCGGGTTTCAACTTGCCTTCCTTTGGTTTTTCAAGATCCTTAAACATCAACTCTACTACTGTCTTTGTTGATTTTTTGGCCTCTAAACACTCCTTTTATTCCAATATCTCCAAAATAGATGCCTTTTCTTGGTTCGCCTTTGCTATGCGGGCCTTTAAAGGATCTTGAGTGAGTGTTTCCTATAAAAGATTAGCAGTTTTAGCATAAATCACATCTAAACAAAAAAAAAAGAATAATCTTTCCATATAGAATGTCTCATAGCTTCAAGAATTCTAAATATAACTTCTTCATCTTCAATTCTCAGTGTAAGCATTCCTCTATACGCATCTATCAACGTCTTAGTTGTAGCTAAAAGGGGCCTACCTAAGATCAATGAGATCTTAACCTCATCATCCATATCTAAAATCACAAAGTCAGCCATAAATATTAAATTATCAAGTTTCACCAAACTGTCTTCAATTATTCCTCTAAGATATTTGAAGGATCTATCACCTAATTATATGCTCATCCTAATTAGTTTTGGCTTGCCAAGTTCTAACTTACTGAACGATTGACATGGCATCAAATTTATGTTAGAGCCTAAATCAGATAATACCTTATCTAAAGATAAACTACTAAAAATGGAAGGAATAATGAAACTTATTGGATCCCTTAGTTTTTTTTTGTAGTTTGTTTTTTAGTATAACAGAGCATTCTTCACTCAATTGCCTCGTATATAACTCCTCCAATTTCTTCTTTTCTAATAGGATCCTTAAAAAACTTGCCATACTTTGGCATTTGTGGCAAAGCTTTTACAAAAGATATATTAATATATAATTACTTAAGAAGCTCTAGAAACTTACCGAATTGCTCATCTTGACAATTCTTTTATAGTCGACTCGAGTAAGGAATTAGTGGTTTATACGCCATCATTAACCTTTTCTTCAGCTCTTTAATTTTTTCTTCACCATTTTCCTTCCTTTCTTCTACTTTATCTATCTCCTTATTAGTTGCAGGGTCTTCTTTTTCTTTTTCCTTCTCACTCTTAACTTACACCTTTTTGACCGTCTCTTTATGATTATAATTTTGCATTAATAGAAATTATGATTAAATCATAATGATATTAAAGTGTATAATTGTAATGATGATATGCTAAGGCATGATAGATTAATAGTGAATTTGTGAAACCTTAGGAAACCATAAGGAGATCTTTGTTAGTGGCTAGCCTAGGTTGATTTATATTCGACAATCTTGATATTTATGTGATGAAATTGAGATTTATTATTAGGCACGTACTGGAATATTCCAGGAGTGGTAATGTCTTTAGTGACATATATTGATATTCCAAGAGTGGGGATACCCAAGATGATTCCAAGAGTGGTGATTGCCCTGTATGATTTATTTTGATGAGATCCAATATTCTATGAGTTGGAATTCCTAAGATATTTCAAAGAGTGGGAAGTATTTTGAGTGATGTAGTTGTCGATAGATCGTTGAATATAAATCTACTAAGTCAAGAAGGGCCTTAAAAGTTTTAAAAAGGAATTAAATAGAAATTTTAGAAATGAAAAAATGGGTTAAGAAGAATAAAAAAAGGCAAGTGGATTTATTTGTGATGCAATGCTTATGTATATTTCCTTTAAAGCCTATATGTATTATGTATTACATGATAGGTATATTCTAGTAACCCTTTATTGAGTTGACTGTTCATTCCTTGTAAAACATTTCAAGGGATATTCAGTAAATATTGGACAATTAAATTTTAAAATCTTTTATTAGTGGATAATTCAGGAGCATTAATGGATCGCGGGATGCCACATGAATCGGTTTTAGTTATATTATTATTACACTTTGACAATTTGGTTTCTTTATGATATAGTTACGATTGATAATATAATTTGGTTGGGTTATTGAATATATTGACAATGAAATTTTTTATTTTTATTAATGATCATTTTCCTTTTAGTTTAAATTAATTGCTTTTGATATTTGGGATTTAATATATTAAACGGTTGAGACTGAATTGTAATTGAATTGTGAATTTAGGGTTTGTATTTATTTAGAAATTGAATTGAGTAATTAGGGTTATTATGAATTGGGAAATTCATGATTGAATTAGGAATTAAGTATTGGTAAGGAGGAGTATTACATTAGGTGGTATCACAATAGGTTTACACTCCTAGGATAAGAAGGTGTACTAATTAAGAAATCATTTATTTTGAAGAATGACATCCAATATTGTGATCGCTGGCCAATAGATGGATAAGGAAGAGTTTGTTAAATAGACAGATAAGGAAGAGTCCATTAACTTTGTCCATATCTTAAATGTATTTGAGCAACTAGGTTTAAAAGCAAATTTAGTGGGAGTTAAAGTAGCTTAGGGTCGTACAGGAATAGGGGTATGACTAATTATATTAGATGGTAAGGTCCCTATAATGGAGATACTGCCTCAGGATATGTAGCTTTTTCAGATGATGCTATAAGCGTAAACTCAAGGATTGGCCCAGATACAGGTCTAGTTCTAAACCCAAATATAGATATAAGTTGTTGCATAGGCTCAAGTATTACCACCATTAGCAGCTTCAATAGTGCTTGAGGTTGATCATAATTTTGAAAGACTCAAGAAATTGGAGGCTATAGGGTTTAAAGGCACCAAAAACCTAGAGGAGGCACAAATGTGGTAAGAACTGACTGAGGTGATTTTAAATAGGCTGAAATGAAGTTTGAAGAATCACCCATAGTACATTACATCCTTATTACAGGGACTTGCATTGATTTTTTAGTGATCAATTGAGAAGTCATAAAATCTTCGAGAAGTGATTTGGTAGAAATTTTGAAGATAATTTGGTAACAAATTTTGGCCACCAATACACAGAGATTGAAAGAGGATGGAATTTATTAATTTGAAGAAAATTAAGGAAATATTCGCTATCGATTCTAAAGTGCAATTTTCTATATTATCAAGGTATATGCCTAAAATTGTGACTCCATTTAGGGACTAGTGCCATTATTTCAAATAAGGATTATGATCAAAGATTATGTTAGGGTTTGGTCCTTCAACTATTGACTTCCAAAAGTTATTGGATACTACACTAGAAGTGGAGGAAGTCTTAAATGAAGAGAGGATATTGAAAGAGGTGAAGAGAAAGTAAAGCGATTATAGATACGAGTCCAACCAGTTAACTAAGAGAACTGTCAGATATATAACTTCAATTGAAGGAAAATTTTATCAGAGGGGTGTCAAAATTTCTAAGGGAGGGAGTGTTGTTCACAAAGCAAACTACGAGTTTTACGCTAAAAAACGTAAGTTACGGGTCGTATTTGTAATAAAGAATGGATATTAATCCCATGAAGATTATAACTAGACACCCTATTAATTTGGTTTGCACTTTGTTCAAGAAATCGATTTAAACAAATAAAATAAAAATAAATAAGGAAAAAAAATAAATTGGAAGCAACAATAGGCAACACAACCAATCGCTAACACTACAAATGAAAATTCTGATAAAAACAAGATTCAAGAATAGAACTTGTTGTTATCCTTATTTGTTTCCCTTTGGTTTAATTGATCTAATTAATATTTGGCCCAAGATTTCCTAATATTTTAGCTACCCTCTCTC
>JAOXYD010116738.1:0-11312 GCA_028565735.1 Pinacopodium congolense | reverse complement strand
CAGGTGTGACTATAGTATAAAAATTGTCAATTTGCTACCAAGTATTGAACCCATAACTAGGACACTTTGCAAGCAACTCTCTAAACCCCCAAAGCCTCATTTAGACTCTCATTTTCATATTACTCAAATGAGGAAATCTCATTTTTCAATTTGGCTATTTTAGTTAATGGAAAGAATTTAGCTAAGAAAGGGTTCATAAGATTATCCTTAACAGTAATGGAACCAAGTTGAAAAGTATTTAATCAAGCTTTAGCTTTATCCCTAAGAGAAAAAGTAAACAACGTAGACTTAATTTCATCATCTGATACACTATGATTTTTAAAGAGATCACAAATATTTAAGAAATTTTGAAAACAGTCATTTGGATTCTCTATAGATGATCTGATGTTGAATCGAGAGTTGCTTCCACCTCTGTTCTGATGATGAAAAAGTTTTGGAATATAGTTGATGAATGAGAAATTAAGGGAAGTTTCTAAGCCATGAAATAATGTTTTAGTTAAAGGTTAAATAAATGAATAAATTGGTGATTTGGTAAATTGGATTGTATTTGTATAATTTGTTAAGATTTGTATCATACAACTTAAAAAATGTACAAACAAGATACTTGTATAGAGTTTGAAGCTTACTGTGAGGCTTCCAGTAACAAATCTTTAATTGGACATGTTCTCTTGTTATGTCCTTTTTGGGAACATATTCTACAAGTCATTTCCAATCATATCCGTGATAACTTGTTGCCGGTGTTTGAATTCTCCCATGCCTCCTTTCTTCTATTTTTCTTTGGTCTCCTTGGCATTCTCCTAAATGGTGGTGGCAAAGGTTACTCAAATTATGCTTGAGGCCAAAATTTCTCTCCTTGTACAGGCTCTATCATAATTAAGTAAGCCTGTAAATACCTTTTTTTTCCAAATACTAATGTGATACATATTTCTCAGGCTCTTTGTTCATGTACAGTATAGTAGCCATAGCATGTAGACATGTGATTCCTGACAAATCTCAGCTTCTACAACTACATGTGTGCTGCCTTAAGTCCACTACATGCTTCACTCTTCTAAACATCACCTCAAATCTGCCACTACTATTACTCTCCACATCACAATCAACACGAAATGCCTTGTTATCCAGCAACTTATTTTTTATTCTTGGACCAATTTCACCTTTTCACTTCCTTACCATGTCCCTATTCTTAACTAACCTCTTCATGACATGCACTCGATTTTCCTCAAGCATTATTATGATGTTCTTTAAATGAGCTTCTACAATACTGTCATTAAATGCCTCGTATAGGTTGTTATCCACAATGTCACATTTAATCGATGTGTTAAAATAGGCTCTACACCATTTTTCCTTTGGGATTCTTAACAAATCCCTAAGAGTATCTTCTGATTCTTCATCCAATTCCTTCAAACATAATAGTAACTTAGGTTCATTACTTGATTTGCAACTTTGCTAAAAAAGCCTTTCCAACTTCAAACCCTTGTGATTCCTCTTCTTTCAGTTAATAAACATATGTCTTGCAAAAAAATCTGACTTTAGCCCTTACGAGATGCCTCCCTAATGCCTCCATAAGTCCATATCAAAATTTATAAGCTTAAAATTTTAGAATGTCAGCTAGCACAACCATATTAGATTTATACAAGTAAAGAGAGTACAAAATTATACCTTTTGTTGGTCGGATATCACTGCCCAACCACCTCCATCTTTAAGTTCCAAATCCTTTTTCAATAACTCTAAAAACCAGCTCCAAGTGTCTGTTGTTTCACTGTGAACTATAGCCCATGCCACAGGGAACATTTGATTGTTCCCATCTCTCCCAACAGCTGTCAAGATCTCCCCTTTTATAACTCCTTTGAGAAAGCAACCATCTAAACCTATTAACCTTCTACAACCAGCTAAAAACCCCTTCTTGCAACAATGAAAACACATGTACATTCTGTTAAAATATGGCTGAAAATCATCTCCAAGTGAGGGCCTCTCAACAATCAACTCAATCGTACTACCTGGATTTGAACTCAAAAGTTCTGTATGATAATTCCAAAGCTTCCCATATTCTTCTGTAACACTACCCTGCATTTCCTCAACAACCAACTTCCTGGCCCTGTAATAGATAGTGGATGGAACATCTACCCTCAAATCTTTCTTCACAAACTTCCTCAAATCTGATAGCTTCAAAGCAGTTATACCATGGAGCTTGTTGAAGTAATTCTTCTCAAGCCACTGTGAACTAATACTCCTGTTTGAGAAGACTACATTACATATGTGTTTTTGATGGAAACTTCTGACCTGCTTGCAGAGAAATGTTAACAATCCACAATGCAAACAATGCTTTCAATGCTGAAAAATAAAATAAAAAAATTCATACTTACTTGAAAGCTACCTAAATCTCTTACAAAGCTAGCTGAAATGCACCAACTACAGTCCCTACTCACACATTTTGCAGCCACCTGGGATTTTGTGTTCCTAGTAAACTTGAACTCTCTTCTTTCTTCAACAGCCAACTTGTGCAGTGCTTCTTTGAACTATATAGAGTCAATGATCAACATACCCAGCTCAATCTAAATCTATTTCTTATTGGGACTAAATCTTGGAAAGGTTGACTTATGTCTTAAGTCCTCATCTTCATCGGAACCAACTTCTTCAAAACTACAATTGTCATCGGACTCAAAATAATATGTCAAATCTTCATCTCCAATAACTTGCTCGCCATCATCATCTCCATCATCCCCTGCAGCTCTTGAACATTCCCCAAATTCACCAATATGCTGCGCCTTTATATATATGAAATTCACAAAAACAGTTGCCTCCTTTTAAATGAAACAGCTAAATCCTTATATGCTTTCAACTCCTCATCATCTGTATCTGAATCAAACTCCTCTCTAATCCTCACATTAGTAAACAAATTTTCCTGCTCCTCATCTACATCATCTTTAGGCTCACACACAACACCAAGACCTAAATCAACTGCATCTTCATTCCTTTTTGATGCAACAGTTGACTGACTCAAGTTGCTAGGGAGATCCTCAACTATATCAACTTTAGGCTCATTTACAACATCAACACCTAAGTCAATTGCATCTTCGTTCCTATCATATGCAACAGTTGACTGAGTTAAGTTGTCAGGGAGATCCTCTGCAATACTTGGAAGTACCTCAACAACCAAAGCATCATCACCAGACTCAACTCCAACTTCAACATTTACTTTTTCATTTATGTTAGGAAAATTCAACCCATGGTTAACATACACCTCTATCACCTTATGTGCAGTAATAAGTTTACACACCTCCATTACAATTACATCGTTATTTATGAGCTCCACCAATCCATCCTTTAAACTATTACCCGGAACCCTATACATAAATTTATATGCTTTTGGCCCTTTCACATCCTGAACAAGCATCCTTTTAAGGTCCCAATAGAAAAACCTATCTATATCAATACCCCAATGCTGAACCTCTCCACCTACATATTCCACATCTTCACCATATACGAACTTCCCACCATAAAACATGGTCAATTTCCCATCCCAACCATCCATCTTCTTTAAATCTAGATATAAATATCAAGTCAAATTCTTCTTTTAAAAAAAATAATAAATATGCACTTCTCTAATTGAACTTGGTAATGATAAATGATTAATATCATTCACTTGGTGATCTAAGTTAACATAAAACATAAAACATAAAACAGATCATTCATAGGCTTTTCAAGTATGTAAAACATCTAAGTACAACATAGTTTTCCTATTTATCAATTAAACAATAACCAATTTCATACTTGAAATTATTATCAGAAAGGATGAGTGGCAATAGGTGCAACCAACCACTACTTTCTTACGTTTTGGTCTTCTCTTTTCACCTATGGAATTCTATTTTAAACCAGATAACTTGTACAAACCTGCCATTACATATAGACTACTATAACACAGTTTGAAGCCGACAATTGCAATTTTTAAACTTGAAAAATGTTCATTTCTCAAATAAAAAAAATTCCAAAAAGTTGAAATATTTTTATAATTCAACGAAATAATCAAAAAGAATAAACACAGTATTAAACATATAAATTGAATAACACCCACTCAGAAATTGAATAACAATTCTTCTAAACATCATCATAATAAATATGAGAGAAAAAACAAGTTATTTTTATCATTGGGTGACACAAACCATTCAGAATGACAAACCATTCAGAATGACAAACCATTCAGAAAATATAAGAATAACATAGAGAAGAAAACAAACAAAAAATAAGAAAATATGGGAGAAACCCATACCTGGCTGGAGAAAGAGAGCGGATTTGGAAGGTGTCCACAGCAACTGGCAGTAGAGGCAGACGTGTGAAAGATGGAAGATGATGGAAAAGGAGGAAAGCAACCCTCAAAATCACGACGTCTAGCCATAGAGGAGACGCAATCTATAACACCCAATACATGACAAAAATTAGGAGCTAGATGTTAACCACATAAGGAAGGTTGTAGACGACAACAAATAAGAGGAGAAATGCACCTGAGATCTACCTAAATCGCTTAACATCGGGAGGAGATTGAGAGTCAAGAGGGCGTTGGAGACGACGAAGGGTTAGGGTTAAAAGAAAGGGAAGGATGAAATGTGATTTGGGTAGGTTAAACATTATTGATGCTAGGCGGGTCGGGTCTAGTAGATGGGTGATTCTGGGCTGGGCTGGGCTGGGTCTGGGGCTCGTGAGTCGAGTCAGGTCTGGTCATCAAGATGGGTGCCATGTGTCTGACAATGTGGCCCATTGATCCTATATGGCAATGATGTGACGGTGACGTGGCGAGCCACATCATCGTCGTTAAACCAAAATTGACAGAAATCACCTTTATCAGTTTAATGGTTAACTTTGTAAACCTTCATCATTTAATTGAAATTT
Source organism: Pinacopodium congolense (assembly GCA_028565735.1). Classification (NCBI taxonomy): domain Eukaryota; kingdom Viridiplantae; phylum Streptophyta; class Magnoliopsida; order Malpighiales; family Erythroxylaceae; genus Pinacopodium; species Pinacopodium congolense. The sequence goes on along the minus strand of JAOXYD010116738.1, from coordinate 6,428 downwards.
TTAAAACCTTTGTCACCTAAGTGAAAAAATTATCAAAGCTTGATCTCTTTGATGACTATTATCCCAAAGAAAATTGACAAATGATAATTCCACTTCATTATGGCTTAAACATTTAGGCCATATCTCTAAACAAACAATAGAAAGGCTTATGTTATATGGAATTATTAATCCACTTGATATATCAAATTTTGAGGTTTGTATCGAGTGTATTAAGGGGAAGCAGACAAACATAAAGAGATTAGGTGCCAAAAGATCTTCAGACGTATTAGAACTAATACATACAGATATTTGTGGGCCATTTCCTACACCCTCTTAAAATGGTCAAAGGTATTTTATTACATTCATAAAAGATTACTCACATTATAAGTACCTTTATCTCATTTATGAGAAGTCACAAGCATTGAAAATGTTTAAAGTTTTTAAGGCTGAAGTTAAGAATCAACTTGGTAAAAGGATTAAAAGTGTTAAATCTGATCGTGGTGGTGAATATTAAAGTAGATATGACGGTTTAGGTGAACAATGTATAGGACCATTTGCCAAATTCCTAGAAGAATACAGTATCGTCCCATAGTACACTATGCTAGGAAAGCCTAGAATGAACGGTGTTGCTGAAAGGCGAAACAGAACAATTAAAGACATATAAGGAGTATGAATATTCATACTATCTTGCTAGATTGGCTATGGGAAAAGGTATTAAAGATTGTATTATATTCTTAATAGAGTTCCAACTAAAGTAACGACTAAAATCCCTTATGAATTATGGATAGTGTCTAACTGAGGCAAGGCTTTACAGGCCAAATGAATGGAAACTGGACTCAAGAGCAGTCAGTAGCTACTTTGTTGGTTACTATGAATGGTTAAGGAGGTATAAATTTTATGATCCCATAAATAAATCAATTTTTGAGATGGGAAATGCCAAATTTCTTGAGGATGTTGAGTTTAAAGGGGAAGATAAGGCTAAGGTTAGAGATTTTTTCTTTAAAGAGGAATTTGTTTCTCTTCCTATAATTGATATTGATCATGATCAGGGTATCATTCCTGACATTATTCAAGAAGGAATTTTAGAACAATAAGACAATGATGAAAATCTCCCTAACTAGGATCAATTAATTATTCTTGAAAGACAAACTCAACAATTTCAAGCAAAAGTGCCACTAAGGAGATCCACTAGAGAAAGGAGAAGTGCAATTCTGTATAATTACATTGTCTATCTCCAAGAATATAATATGGATGTTGGCATAGTAGAAGATGATCCAATCAACTTCCATAAAGCCATTGAAATTTCTAATTTTCAAAAGGAGATTGATGCGATGAATGAGGAAATTAAGTCCATGAGAGATGATGATGTTTGGGATCTTGTCTCATTACCTGAAGGTGTGAAATCCATTAGTTGTAAATAGATATTTAAGACTAAGAGGGATTAAAAAGGTAATGTGGCTTTACTTAGAAAGAAGGTATCAATTATAAAGAAACTTTCTTGCCTGTATCTTCAAAAGATTCTTTTAGCATTATAATGACATTTGTACCAAATTTTGATCTTGAGTTACATCAGATGGTTAAGACAATATTTCCCAATGGAGACATTGATGAAATGATTTATATAGAGTAGCTTGAAAGCTTTGTTTTCAAAGATTCAAAGTATATGGTTTACAAATTAAAAAATTCATCTATGGACACAAGCAAGCTTCTCATCAATGGTATTACAAGTTTCATCAGATTGTCATCTCATTTAGTTTTGAGACGAATCTGGTTAATGATTGTGTATACCATAAGTTAAGTGAGAGTAAGTATATATTTTTTGGTTTTATATGTTGATGACATACTGCTTGTCAGGGACGATATAGGCTTGATGCATGAAATTAAGAAATTTTTATAAAAGAATGTTGAGATAAAAGATCTTGGTAAAGGCCCTTTTGTATTAGGAATTTAGATACATCGAGATCGTTCTCGAGGTATTCTTAGGTTATCATAAAAGAGTTATATTGAGAAAGTACTTAAGAGATTTGACATGCAGGATTCTAAATTAGGTGATACCCTTGTAGTTAAAGGAGACACTTTTAGTCTCAATCAATGCCTTAAGAATGATTTAGAAACTAAAGAAACGCAGAAGATTCCTTATACTTAGGTTGTAGGGGTTCTAATGTATGATTAAGTGTGTACGCGTCCAGATATTCCGTACATTATTGGAATGTTAGGTAGATATTTGAGTAATCTAGGACTAGATCATTGGAAAGCAGTCAAAAGGGTTATGCAGTATCTCAAGAGAACAAAAGATTACATACTCACATACAGGAGATTAAATCAATTAGATATCATTGGGTATTCTGACTCTAATTTTGTGGGATGCTAAGACAGTTGTAGATTCACTTCAAGCTATATCTATTTGCTTACTGGAGGAGTTATTTCTTAGAAAAATGTTAAATAAACATTCATAGCTTCTTCCACTATGGCAGTTGATTTTATAGCATGTTGTAAGACATCAATCATAGTTTATAACTGAGAAATTTTGTCACTGGGTTGCGAATTATAAATGGCATGAAAAGACCAATAAAATTATTTTGTGACAATAAATCGATAGTGCTATATTTTAATAATAATAGGAGCTCGTCAAAGTCTCAATACATCGACATCAAGTTCTTAGTTGTTAAATAAAGAATTCAAAGTTGTCAGTTATCTATAAAAACATATTGGAACAAACTCCATGATTTGACTAAAGGTTTACCACCCAAGGTATTTTATGAGCACACATCTTATACGGGTGTTTTACCATTTGATGATATGCTGGTTTAGTGGGAATTTTTATACATTTATGGTTAGAGACATGTCTTATAGATTTTGTATGATTTTCTGATTCAATATAAAGTTTTTATGAGTTTACACTATAATTTCGTTTGATTTGATCTCACTAAGGAATAAGGTAGGACCAGTTAGAAATAAGCATGTTAAAAGATCACGTAACATGAAATTTTCATACTACACATCCATATTTGATCCGTGTCATTGATTTTATTGATATATGTGACCATTGATAAGTTTAGTTATGATGATTGTGACGAAGATCCCTTTTATCTTTCATTGCTATGATTGATGGACCAGATTTTTTAAAGATGATTTCATAATAATAACAATTTTGAGCTCATAAGATTTGTCATGACATATAATTATGAGGAATTATATATATATATATATATATAGTCCAAGTGAAAGATTGTTAGATTTTTTAATAGACTTACATATATATAAAATTAAATTTCATGGGCTATTATAAAGTATGACTCGACATTAAAAGTTTTCTAATAAAGTTTTGGATTATTAGGTCCAAATTATCTAATAAAAGTATGGCCCAAAATATGTGTAGAAACCTTAATAGTATATTCTTAATTTTTGATGGGCAAATTGGAAATAAACATTATACCATATAAATATGTGTCCCTAAGAGAGGATGAAGGGTTTCTTTTCTTTCATTCTATTAAGAGAAAAGATTGACAAGCCATCTTTTGGAAGATCAAAACCAAAGGAAACTACATCATCCTATACGTGATTATTCCAATAAATTCATATATTCTTATGCTATTAAATGATTCTTGGTAATCTGATATGTTAAATTTTGGCCTTATGGTGATTTTATTAAATCCTACATCATTTTTTTATCCTTTTTATTTTACTTGAATGGATGTCTAAATTTTATTACCCCCATGTTGTGCTGACAGGGGTTCTATTTTGGCTTTTTGAAATTTGATTTGGCAAGTTCTATGTAAAGTGCAGTATGGGGAGACTTCAAAATGTTTCTTTTTTTCCTGTTACATTTAGGCAAGTATCGCTGGTGAGTTAGGAATAACTTGTTCCTTTATTGTGATCTTCCAAGCACGTCAAAGTTGTCTCAATTTAGAAATGATGCATTTTTGTGTAACAATAGGACTAGGATATTATAATTAACTTAATATTTTCTTCCGAAAGTTTATTGTAGTGGTTATCATTCGTTAACAAGTTTGTTGATATTATCTAATACTTCTACAAAGGAGTCGTAGTGCAATGAGGTATTCACAGGCAATTTTTGTATTGAATTTGTTAAAAAAACTGAATTTATCATAATCTAGTTCTAAGGTTCCATATCTTGTTTGAAATGATACTACCAATTTTATATGCCTAACCATATTCTTACTGCATGTACTTTTGGGTTACAATTTGTACTGACTTTGGTAACTAGGTGTATGCCTGGAATCCTTTTATCTTGGGTGGGTAGCTTACCATTGTTTAATGAATTCCCTTCAGCTCATTGTGGAGATTCATTTGCTTTATGTTATTTCTTCTGTTTAAATTGCTTAAATAAATTACAGTTTTCAAAGCCACGGATGAAAATTTTCTTATTACTTGATATTTGAAAATTTTGGCAAAACTATATTGACAATTGCTTCTGGAAGGTTTTGAAAGGTTTATTTAGAATGAAAATCAGGATTTAGTTTATATTTGTTAAAAAGTAGTTTAAATGTTGTTTGTATTGGAGTATTAGAAGTTGATTGAACATGGAACCCCCTTCTGTCACCATTTAATGTTGTCTTGTGAGTTGTGAATGTTTGTGATGCACTAGGATATGATGGCCTATTTCTGTAATCTATATATAAATATGTTTTGTTGCCTAATTTGATTTTTATAGTTTGGTTAAGGAGTAACAAGTCCCTCTACTTTATGGCTGCAAACATAAAAATGATTGTTTTACATTTTTCAGGGAAGAATAGGATTTGATTTCCCACTAGAGGTGGGGTCACATATAGGAATAAGGAAGTGAGAGGATGTGGGAATTTTGGAGGACTAAAAGCCTACAGTTGGGTTGATTTCAATAATAAATTGTTACATAAAAGAGACAAACCAAAGAACAATAGGCCAACGTAGTGTAATATTAATTACTAAATAACGGTCATTTATAAACACGCGATTGGTTTTTATAGGAGTATTTGATTAGGTTATTATGAAAAAAACTATATACGTTGTTATGATGTAAAATGACGGGAATGTATGAATACAAGAAGATTTTCTTTCTTCTTTTTCTCTAGATTCTTCTCTCTCTCTTTTACTATATTCTATTATTCCTTTTCTTTCATTTTAATTAATTCGAAACCCAGCTATCAATTGATATCAGAGCTGAATTTTGACTTTGTGAGTAGTAGATATAAGTGAAATATTAGAGAGGTGAAATAGGGGAAGGCATTAGAGGGCATGATTTAAAAAGCCTAGCAAAAATGTTGAAAGGGCGGTTGAGGGGAATGCAGAAAGAGATGATAGAACCTCACTCAAAATTTTAGGAAACACAACTTAAGCAAGCACAAGATACTTATGAACTTTGAGAGATGTTTTAGCAACATATTTTATCACAGAAGGATCAATCCCAGGCGCAATCCCCCAATGCACTTCCAATAAAGGGTCCATTCAACCATAATAGCAAGTTGAAATACTCAGTAGCAAATGCATAGTTGTGATAGCCTAGACCGCCTGCCTACAAACCGCTCTTGCTAATATACTTTTCAATTTCTAATTTGTAGCTATTCTCAATTCAAGCAACCATAATTTCCTCAATTCAATTAAAAACACTTAATTCACAATTTTTCATACTCCAAATAATCCAGTACATAAAACTCTATAATCGAACCAATTAACTTTAAAAAATGCTCATTAATGCAATTCAAAATTTTTAATGTCAATAATTTCAATAATCTAACCAAACATTCCAACAATTGTAACTGTGAAATAAAGATATCAAAATGTTTAAATAAAATGATAACCATTAAAAAATGATTCCTATAGCATCCTGCGACAAGTTGGGTAACGAGTCCTCCTTCGCTGAGAATAATTGAAATCCAAAATATCCAAGAACTACTTAATGTTTTCTGAAAAATTTTAACGGGTAAGGAATGAGCTATCAACTTAATAAGGACTAACTAGAATGTACTGTCATACATCACATAATTTATATAAAAAATAAAATGAATTTCCATACATATCATATCACCATTTCATATTACTTTCCTCAAAATTAATATATCATACTTTATATCACTTACATTCATTTGTACATTATTCCAAAACAGTTCTTCAATTTCTATGTTTTTAATTCGACTTTTACTTAATTTAAGGGTCCTACTTAACCTAGTAAAGTTATAATCAATGATCTGCGACAAATAGACTATATGAGATACCTTCTATATCAGAGATACCTTCTATATGGAAGATACCTTAGGTATTCCCACCCGAAATAATAGGTCTTATTATTAAAAAAAATCATATAAGACACTTCTCACTCCAGAAGCATCCTAGGTATTCCCACCTCAGAATACCAGTATAAATCATAAGGACATCCCCACTCTAAGATATCACATGTCTAATGATTAGTATTAATCTAATAACATGGATATCAAGACCATCGAATATAAATC
>JAOXYD010116727.1:0-11313 GCA_028565735.1 Pinacopodium congolense | reverse complement strand
ATTTACAAGGAGTAGAACGATACTTACAGGAGGATTAGAATGATGCCATTCTCTTCAGTTGTTTATATTCTATCTTCTCGCTGAAAAATATTCCTTTACACGTGACTTCTTGAACTCGAAGTGTACCAAGCTACATCAAACTCTTCAAGCCTTGCAATGGATCATAATGATAGCTAGACATAAGTTCACGTATAAGCTAATCTCCATTATTATCCCCTTTTTTGAAAGGATTCATCCTTGAATCACTTGTATCATACAATGACAAATGAGAAACATTAAAGGTAACACTCATACTACTATATTTGCTTGCCAAATCTATTTTGTAAACATTATTACTGATTCTCTCTTGCATTTGAAAAGTCTATCTCCTTAAGGTTGTAACTTAAATTTCCTTTTTATAAGAACCTCTCCTTGTGTATATGAACCCAAACCAACCAATCATTAAGTTTAAAGACAACCTTTACACCCTCCTTAATTGGTTTTCTTGTCATATTGGTCATTATTTTGCTCGATATTTGCTTGACCCTTGGCATGCAAATCTTTAATAAAACGTGTCACATGCTTATCATCCAAATTAGTATGCTTATTTGAAGGTAAATATAAGATATCAAAAGGAGCTAATGCATTAAACCTATAAAATAATTTCAAAAGGAGAATATACAATATTTGAATGAATGGTTATATTATTTACAAACTTAATGTATGATTAAAAAGTCTTCTAATATTTTACGTTCCTTTAAATGATAGAATATAATAAAGCAGTAAATTCTCTATTAACTAATTTAATTTGTCCATCCATTAGAGGATGTCCAATAGTAAAATACAAAATTATTCCTAACATACTTCATAAAATGTACTAAAATGACTGAAAAAAATTGAAATCTGTATCACTAGTTATTGTTCTTAGTAAACTATGCAATCCTACAATTTCCTTAAGGAATAAATCAGTGATATGAGTGGCATCATTGGTTTTAAAACATGTAATAAAAGTTTTCATCTTGTTAAATTTATCATCATCAACAACAAAGATACTATCTTTAACACTTTGTGACCTAGGCAAATCTTACAAAATCCATTGAAACATCAGTCTAAGATTGATTAGGTATAGCTAATGGAGTATAAAATCCATGTGGCCTCACTTTAGACATATCACAAACATATTGCACATCATGTTTTATGTTAGGCCAATAAAAATGTTTATACAATATGTCTAAAGTCTTTTGCAAGCCAAAATGACTAGTAAATCTTCCCCTTGATTTTCTCTAACAAAAAGTTCACTCAAAGTGCATGTAGATCCTGCATTCTAAACTTAACCAAAATCATAATCATAAGCATACAATTCCTTAATGAACTAAAAACAAAGTAATTTATTCTACAACGAAGTAAGTAATGTGTAACTCTTATACTAACTTATATAATTCTTTAGCATAAGTGGGATAATCCAAAGCTATCCTACTAAGTTTTTCACTAAAATATGCAATTAACTTAGAATCTTTAATCAAAATAGCTCTTATACCAACCCTAGATGAATCACATTCAACTTCAAAAGTTTTATCAAAATTAGGAAAACATAATAAAGGTGCATTAGTTAACTTATGTTTTTATATGTTAAATGCCTTTTCTTTCTCTTCTTCCCACTTAATGGCTATATTCTTTTTAACAAGTTCACTTAACTAGGTTTTAATTGAACTAAAGTCTTTTGCAAAATTTAAATAGAAAGTTGCAAATCTATATAACCTTTTTACTTCATTTATGTTCCTATGTGTAAGCCATTCTCTAATAGATTTAACCTTGTCTTCATCTACTATTCTTCACTATAAACTCACAACAAAGCCAAAAAAACAACAACAGTCGATTCCATGCAAAACACGCATTTCTTAAGGTTAACATATAATTGATACTCTCATATATTATTAAACATAATATGCAAATGTTTCACATGTTCATCACTATTATGATTATACACTAAATTATCATCAAAGTAGACTACAACAAATTTTCTAATCAAGGGAGTAGAATATGATTCATTAAACTCATAAAGATATTAAGTGCATTATTGAAACCAAATATCACTACTAAACACTAATATAAACTATGTTTTGTTTTAAATGCATTATCCACTCATCAACCTATTTCATGAAAATTTGATAATACCCATTCTTTAAATACATGAAAAAAACACACTCAAAACATGCAAATTCATCAAGCATATATTCTAATTTAGGGATTGGATGTGTATTAGTAGCTCTTAAAGTGTACATATTTTGGGAATTATTTAGTACTTGTTTGAATTGTTTTTAAGGGTAAATCCATGTAAATTATGTGTATATTGAGTTAAAATCTTTGAATGAGATGTTGCTTAGCTATGACATTTTAACACAATTTTGGCACTAGAAGAGGTGTGGAGTCACTTTTGAGACTTTAAAGTATCATATTATGAAGTTCCACATCAAAGTCCAAGGTTATTTAACAAGATACGACGAGTGTAAAAAGCTAAGAACGAGACCATCTCAATTAAGCACTAGATTTGGTACATCTAAGTTGGGGGAAGCATTAGGTGCACTTTCAAAGCTTCATTGGTTATGAAATTTGATAAGGTGAAAGAAAAACATGTAAAGAAATTCCATACCAAATATCATGGTAATTAGATGTAGAATGGAGAAGATATCGTGAAAATACCAAGTGGTTTAGAAATTTATCATCCTCATAAATCTAATGATGCTCATGATTAAGATGCTCTCCCCACCCGTACATAACCTAATTTTAGGTTTGTAGGTGATTTGATTTCTAAAAAAGACATCCATTCGGTTATCAAAGGTGATACAACACATTTTAGGTCATTCTTAAAGTTTTTTACCATGATTGAAGGAGAGAAAGCATCAAAAGGGAAGAACTCAAGGATCAAGGAAGGATTTCACCACCCAACATCAAGATTTTAAGGATTCAAGCAGACTTATCATGAATTTTCTTATTCCTTTCATCTTTGTGTTTGTTTATGTGATTGAAACAATGCTTAAAAGCTAAATTCTTTATAGGATTTGGGATTTTTTTTATTATGAAATTTAGCATTTAGTACTTTTTTAAATTCTTGTTTTAACCCTTAAGTTCTAGATTTTTTAATGAAATTTGTTCGTGAATGTTAATTACTTTAGATTTAATTGTTATGTGAACATAAATGTTAATTTTGAAGCTTTGATTATGCGTATAATTAAGATTTCAAAAATTTCTTATATGTATTAGATCATTCCATGAATAAAACATCTTGCATGAGGACTTAAAGATAGGTTTACATAAGATTTCTGGGTTAGAAGTGAATTTAGTCAAAACAATAGATTTCATAGAATAGATTAAAACATTCAATTTAATAGAACATGATAGAGAGAACTTTCACTTTGTTTAATTGAATTGAATAGAGTTACATAACTTGAGAAAGAGAGTAATTTTTATTAAGGAATCTACTATCTAAAAAATATAAAATTTGAGTTAAAACAAGATAAACAATGAGTACATACACGTCCTAGAAGGGATTAATTACGTGAATCCTACCTTCATCATTACTTGTTTCTTCTTATAAGTCTGTCTAGGTATTTTATTTTAATTTTTTTTTCTGTTAATCATTAAACTAGTCAATCAACTTTTCACTTTTAAGTAGCTAGCTAAATTTAAATAGGAATTTCATTAGTATTAGCATTCCTTGTGGTTCGCCACCTAAACTCACTCTAATTATTACATTTGATAGATAAACTTGTCTTTTCATGTGTTGTAATATTATTTTGTGTGTTCTTGGTAATTATTTCTTTTAAAACTTAGAGAGGCAAACAACACATCAAGTTTTTGGTGTTTTTGCTAGGGATTGTGTCTTTACTAAGTGTTTTTCTATTCTTATTTATATTATTTTTTATTTATGTTATTCCAGTTTTTATTTATTTCTTAGTGTTCGATTTTTATTTTCTACATTATTTAGATTTATTTTAAAGCTTTTCATTTCTTTTACCTTTTCATTTGTTTCTCTAACTTTTAGGTTAGGCACCTTTTTGAATGACCAGGAGTCATCTTATGCCTCTCATAGTAGCAAATCCTGTAATTGAGCCGACATTTTGGAAAGGATTAAGAGAGAAGAAGTTGGAAGCCAGCACCAAATTAAAGGTTAGAGCCACAATTTTACAATATAGAGCTAGAGTTAAGACCAAGAGTGTAACTTATAATGGGTGATCTTTCTAGACCCTCATTGCAAGGAATGGAGTATAGTATTTAGAGATCAAGGGTTAAAGTTGCAAGTTTTGAGATTAAACCTCAAATGATAAAAATGCTTTAAAACTATGTATAGTTTAACAGGCTCCCAGATGAAGATTCGAATGCCTAAACTAGCAACATTTTGGAGATATGTAGACACCTTCAAACTAAATAATTTGTCAGAAGAAGCCATTAGATTACGATTCTTTCCTTTCACCTTTCACAATAAAGCCAAGTCATGACTGAAGGGAAATCCACCTGATTCAATCACATCGTGGAATTAACTAGTTGAAAATTTCTTTACAAAGAATTTCCCTCCCTTTAGATTGGCTAAAATGCGTGACGATTTTATCTCTTTTTAGTAGTGGAAGCAGGAAAACTTATATAAAGCTTGGAAGCGCTAGAATGACATGCTTAGGAACTGCCCACATCATAGTTTTTACTTGGGCATGTTGATGCAAACTTTCCATGGAGGATTGAATTTTTCCATGAAATAACTTATATATGCATAATCTTGTGGCATAACCAGTTTTAAGACATTTAAGCAATTGCAAAGGCTGATTAACAATATTACAATAAATACATATTAGTAGGGAAGTGTAGACAAAAGCCAAATTCCAATGGGGGATTACATAATGTAGATGTTGTGTCTTCGTTAGAAGCAAAGGAGGAAGATTTTATGAGAAATTTAGAAAATATGGTAGCTGCTTCATCTACAATTGAGGTTATGCCGTATGATTTCTATGGAGGTGGACACTCCAATCATGAATGCCAATCAACAGGTGTCAATATGCAAGTAGATCAAGTGGATTATATGGGAAATTGCCAAGGAAATCCTTATAGTAACACCTATACTCTAGGATGGCGTAATCACCTAAACTTCTGGTGGAGAGCATAAGGTCAATAGGGCTAAAATCATCTACCTAGCTTCCAATCTCAACCTCAACAAAGTAAACAACCTGGTCTAGAGGAGGTATTGGCCAAGTGTATTGTGACATATAATGCTGGATTTCAACAAATTGAAGCATTGATCAAGAACATGGAAAATCAAATGAGATAATTGACCAAGAGTATCTTTGAGAGGCCTACAAGTGCTTTGCCAAGCAATACTGAGATGAATCCAAAGGAGAAAGTGCATACAATATTCTTAGGAATAGAGAAGGAAACAGTGGAGTTAGTGGAAGATAGTTAAGGCATTGAAGAGGAGGTAGAGACTAAAGAAGAATTTAATAGAGAAGATGAGCCATAAAGAGTGGACCCTAACAAGGCTACTAGTGAACAATTAGAGGAGCACATAGGTATGTCTTTAGACTTTATTAAGCAGTTACAGGCTAATACTCCTTTGGTCAAATCTCTTAATAAGGAACCTAATAATGCAAAATTTGTACGCGATGTGCTTGAAGATAAACAGAGGGGAAACATGGAGTTTCTCGATCCCTTGTAATAATAGTAACTTGTATTTGCATGATACATTAGCTGATCTTGGAGTCTTCAGAAATTTGACGTTTAATAAATTATTTCATAAATTAGGCCTAAGGATTACTAAACCCACTAGGATGAGCATACAATTAGCGGACAAATTAGTAAAATATCCTAAGGGAATTGTAAGATTTACTAGTGAAATTTGATAGGTTCCTATTTCCTATCGATTTTGTGATCATTGATGTAGAGAATGAAGATGAAATTCCTTTAATCCTAGGTAGGTCTTTTTTAGCTACTTCAAAGGTAATGATCAATGTCCTAAAAAGGCAATTAACTCTTAGGATTCAAGATGAATTAATCACTTTCTCTAATTTGAAAATTATCATACCATCTTTGAATGAAGCATTACATCCTTCCTCTCATGATAAAATATTTGATAAAACTCAAGATACCTTGTAGGAGACTACCACTGACGTACTTCCTAAATGCGACTTGTTAATGATGTCAAGCCTCAAGCGGAGTGAAGATTCAGTAGCGATAACCCTCAAATTAAATGAGTTAGATGAATGGAGAGGGGGTAATGAAGAAGGAGTAAAGAACTCTAAGGGTAGAAGGAAAAAGAGATCTTAGAGAAAGAAATCTCATGGAACTTAACAAAGCCAAAGGTTTTCAAGCTAACAACATTAAACAAACTCTTTGTGGGAGGCAACATACTAAATTTTGTGTTAGTTTTGGTCAATTTTTACACTAGTTGTAGGTACATTTCACCTCGATTGATTGAATGGTTTATTTCGTTCTTCTTTGTTCATTTTTTGCATGTTTTAAAGATTAGGATCACATTATTTTAGGTATGTTAAAAATTGTTAAAAGTTTCTAAGTGTTTTAATTTCTAAAAAAAAAAAGGAGAAATCTAGTCAATGTAAATCACAAGCAGCATCAAGTCTATGATGCAGTCGCCCTTGGGGATTTAAACATAATCCTGACCCCTTCTTCCTATTTTTCAAATCTTAACACCCTAGCCCTTATATTTATTCAAGTGTAGAACATCATACTTACTTCTTTCTCATTAAAGCTAAAAGGTATGTTCTTAACCTTTGATTATTCCCTTGAATTTCTTGGTTTCTATCCATATTCTAGGGTTTCTTCATGAATTAACCACTACTTGGTCAATTGTTATCAAATTTCATCATTTATATGATTGTTTGTTGTGTTAGGATGCTATACACCATGAAAGACATAATGTTTTGCAATTGTTTAAACCCAAACTTGGTGATTTGAGTATGTTTTTCCATGGATAATGTTTATCTATGAAATCCAGACCTTAGTTTTCCTTTTTATTGATAATTTAGAAAAATGGAATGCTTGGTTATGGTGTTGTAAATGATTATATGTTGTTAGGAGAGATTTTGTGAAGAATAAGTTACTTGTTTTAGATGTGAATGTTTAAGGGTATAACGGAAGAAACGAGAAATGAAGTGAATGAGTTTGATGTGTCTTTGTGTGATGAATGAAAGGGTTTTTCTATGACATGAATGTGATCATTCTAATTATGGAATTGATGTTTTAAAGTTTGATCTATTTCATATTCTCTAACCTTAGCACATCATTCTTCTCACTTTAGCTATTAAAGCAATGATATCTAAAGTTGCATGCCTAGTGTTTGATATTTGGTTTGACCCATTACATCTCATTTTATATGCTTATTGGTACCTAGATTACTATAGGCATACACTTACATTATGATATGGGTTAATCTTATTGAAATTTTCAACTGCATTACATACTCCTCACTACTCTTATTATATTATGTAGGCACTATGAATGGGTAGAAAGAGAGGCTTATAAAGGCTAGACATGATAGGCCATCCTCATCTCTCCATCAACCTCAATTGGTTAACCCTAAGCTCGCACTTAAGTACAACCACTTATGAAGTCTGCGGATTGACCCAATAAGATATTTGTAGTTTGAAAACTTCAAAAGCATAGGAAGAGTGGACTCAGTTTCCTTTTTATAAAGAAAGGAGGATGGAAGCATTTCGATGCAATTTGAGAGTCAGGTTACAAGAACCTCTTCAACAATTTTTTAACCACCTTCGGTTTTTAAAGAACATGGTTTACCTCCACTTGCAGTGATATGTTGTAGCTTTAATTAGGTGAACGCCACTTCTTACTCTCATTTGAGGAATTCAGTGAAACTTTAGGAGTGAGGTATGGAAGTTTCAAGGATAACTATGTAACAAAATGGGATCGCTTAGAATTTGCAACTCCAAATTAAACATCTAAATTTTGGAACAAGATTATTAAGGGATCATATAAAGTAGAAGTGATGAAAAGAATCAAGATTAGATCACTAACATTTTGAGTCCTCTGTCGACTAATAAAGTGCGCCATGGAAGGCATAAATGACAATGCTAGGGTTATCAAACTAAATGAACTGATTCATTTATAGTGCATGACTAATAGTCATAACTCCAACATTCTAGGTGCCTTGACTCTCCACTTCCTCTATTAGAAAAGCAACGCTATGGGCATATTAAGCTGCTCATTATTTGTAACAAAATTGAAAAAATCTTTGGGGGTCAACTTAGATACCATGGACTTGGGCATTGAGATCCCAATGGAGCCCTTAGATGCCTCGGTATGGATTCGAATGGGAATGAAAAAATGGACCAAGGAAGGCATTTTCGTTAAGAGAGCTCACCCTCTATTTGATGAAAGGAACACGAGTGAAGAATTGGAAAATAGTGATGATTTAAATGAGGATGAGGGTGAAGATATTAAAGTCGAACCCTCTATAAGTGTTGCACTATCTGATGCCATATGACTCACTCAGTGTACTGCTTAACTAGATGTCCTCCGAATTGAAATGAGAAATTATCAAGCAATTGAGGATTCTAGGTGTGCTGATTTATAGGCTAAATGGGATGAGGATATAAGGCTCTAACAGAAGAGATGAGAGTAGTAGTAGGTATGGTGGCAGCATCGTATCGAGAACTATCATCCACCACTACCATTGCCAGTTGAGGAATGACATGAGATGTGTTCCTAGGTAACTCAGTTGATTTGTTTTTTTTCTTTTGCTTCCTATTTCCCTTTTTTTCATTTCCTCACAGTTAGTTTATTTGTAGGACTTAGATTTATCATTTTGTTCTTGTGTTTATTTTATGCTTTTGTTTGTATTTTTACCTTGATCTAAACTTTAAAAAATCTTTTGCTTTAGTTTTGTTCTTCAAGCTTTCAACCACAAGCTTGGATGATGATTCCTAAAGGTCTTTAACTCATAGAATGGATTCTGCTATAGGCACTCATAATCTTACATAAATTTGGACTTTACTTTCAGGATAGTGTTGGTTCTCCTTTTCCTCTTTTACTCTTTTTACACTTTATTTTGTTTGATTCTCCAAATTGATAACAATTTGGTATAAGTGTTGGGAGGAGGGGGATTTGAACATAAATTGAAATATTTTAATTGATCATATACAATCATACTTGAATTATTAGGAGTCCAATCATGATGACTTGAATATTCCTTCTTGAATAATTTATATTGAGAGTTGATTTTTAACTGTAGTGTTTTAATTTCATCCATGTTCTTGAAGACGGAAGCATTGGGCAATTCTTGATTGATTTTGGAAAGTGTATGAGTAGAGCTAATAGCAATTTATGGTTGTGATATACCATCCTATTTGGCTTAAGTTCAGTTCCAAGTGTATGTATTGTTAAAACATATGGAAATCCTTCACCTAAACCCCGTATCTACTATTATTATTATTCTTTCATAAAAGTGATTTGCATGATTCATGAAGACAGTTCATCCCAGATTTAGGAATTTTACCTTACTCATAAACTCTACTCTGATTTTAGTTTCCAAAAAACCACAAATCATAGGTTTTATTTCTTTGATATAGTCCACCAAAAGCTACTGTTTATTAAGGTCATTGAGACCCCTTACATTCCAACAAAGGATATCCATTAACAAGAGGGTGAAGAGAATTGAGCACTGCTCTTAGTCTTTCTCTTAGACTTTCTCCTAGCCTTTTTGCTCTTCCCAATATTAGTGTCGAGGCTATGAGATATTTCAATCTGTCTATCCTCTTCTACCCCTATTAACACCCCTTATTTGTTTATGTTAGTACTTTTACTTTCTTCTCCTCTTATGATGCCAATTACCAGGTAGCTTTCCTCTAGGCTTGCACCTTAATTAGCTACTGCAGGCATTCCATCTCTAATACTATGAGCATCCCCTTTATTACTATCTCTTAATCCCTTCATCTCTTTTGTAATGTCTTCCACCTGCTCAGGTTCATGGCTATTCACTTCCATTGTAATTTGTCTTTCCTTCCCTATTATATGAGAATCACTTATACTTATTGAGGACTGAGCTACTAGATGGGGGTTCTCAATGTGGCCATTCCTCTGCTCTTATTGGTGGTCTACTTCACTTATTGCTTGAGTTTTAGATTCAATGAACTTGTTGTTAGGATTAGGAATTGTCTCCTGACTCTCAGGGATCCTCTGGTTGTTCAACTGCAATTCTAGCTGCATACTATCGAATTGTCCTTCATCTCCAATTCCCATTAATTCCATATACCCCCAATTCCCATTAATTCCATGCTCAAATTTCCTTCCTGTCAGTCTCTGCACTTTATGCTTCTGCTTGGCAACAACCCTCTATTGATAGGTTACATTGACCTCATCTAACACAACCTAATTAACCTCATTTTTAACTGATGCACATAAATGGAATCCAAAATCTCCTCATCTATATCCATTAATGCACAGGCCCTAGAATAACCTACTCTTTTCATTACAGTAGTTGTTTCATCCATCGCTATAGGCTTTTCTAGAAAGCTTGCTAGGTGACCTAATCCCTTAGTGGTCCAGCATTCAAGTGGAATATTATGTAATTGTATCCATATTGGTACTTGTCTCTCCTTCTGTTAGCTTAATCCTAGGTTTCCATTTTTTACAGGAAAGATGGAGAGTTGTTAAAGTGCCAAGGCCCTGCTTCTAACACTTGTTGAGAATTAGATACAACAGCAAACTTGAAGAGTATTAGGCCATCTTCTGTGAGCAGAACATCTTATAAACCCATGCTCTTTCACTTTCTTTGAGTCTATAATTGAAGAGGAGGAAATGCCGGCCTCTTGTCTAGGAAGAATCCTATGAGTGTTGAACTCTATTTTGCAGCACTTGCTTTGAGAACCTCTATAAGGGGCAACCACATCCCTACCATGTTTAATAGAAGGAGGAAAATATTCGAAGAAGGTATTGAGTTCGTTATCATTAATAACTTGTTTCCATATTTGATTTAATTGCTTCTCAGTAGGATGGATAGAGATATGTCATATTCACAATTTTACAACGTAATTAATTTTGAAGTTTTGACAAACTTTCTTTATACATTTAAAAAATGTTTTGCTTTATAAAAAATCACAACATTAAATAAATATTACGGGTCTTTGAACTGATGCAATACAATGCTTATATTTATTTATTATAAATTATCCTTTCATTCTAATATATATTTTCGTTAGTTGTTCCATGTATTCTATATTAGAATTTTAAATTTTAAATTATAAAATCATTATTAATATTTTAAGTAAAATTTAGATAAAAATTTAATGTTTATTTACATGTTAATGCTTAACTTTAATA
>JAOXYD010116716.1:0-11313 GCA_028565735.1 Pinacopodium congolense | reverse complement strand
CCAAAGCTTAACTGAATAAATTAGGAAAAGCAACCTGTGACTCTGTTACAATAGATTGGAATTTTTCTAGGATTTTTTAGATTAGATTTTAGTAATTTATTTCTTAAATCATAAATCTGAATGTTCTCTAGATAATTGTAATCCGATTGACCTAGTACTTACATCCTATAAACTTTCTCGTGAGATCGATACTCAAAGTCTTAAATATACTCCACTTTATTACTTGATTCGACCGGTACGCTTGCTGAATGTTGGTCTCGTATTAAATTGTTAAATTATGCATAAAAGATAGATTAATTTGAGCTAATTTTGTATGTGGCCAACCGCAATCAGTAATTACGACGGGAGACTCAGAAATGCATACTTCAGGTGTGTAGGAAGATCCTTAAGGTCAAATTTAAAGGGCTCCACTATTGATGGCCTAGGCAAAGGCTTGATTGGCCTATCGAGAAGCTCAAACTTTAGGGGAGGATGCCAACCAAAGGACATATGTCTTACTTCCAAAGCTCTTAAAACTTCACTAATCTCTTCCTTTTACAAATCTATAAACTTAGAATGAGTTGACCTCTTTTGCAAAGGATCATAATATAACATAATAGAAGGGTCACTCTTAACATATTGAATACTAATAAAGTTGCAATAGCCATGATCCATTAGGTGCCACATAGCTTTAAAAACATAAAACTCTAATTCTTCATCCTAGAATTTTAAAATAAATTTCCTACCATGCACATCAATTAATTCCTTTGTTATAACTATAAAGGGTTGTCCAAGAATAATAGACACTTTATGATCTTTCTCTATATCAAGCACCATAAAATCCACAGAATAAATAAACTTACCAAATTTAACCAACACATCCTTTATAATCCCTCATGGATAGGTAACAAAACAATTTACCAATTGTAATAAAAATATTGTGGACTTTGTTTCTTTCAATACTAATTTCTTAAAAATAGATAAAGGCATTAAATTTATACTTTCTTCGAGGTCCATCAATGCCCTATCTCTTTTCAAATTACCTATTGCATATGGAATGATAAAGCTACTAGTGTCCTTGAGCTTAGGAGGTAATTTCTCAAGTAATATTACAGAACACTCTTCATTCAACTTAATAGTTTTGTAATCTTCCAATTTCCTTTTCTCAGATAGAATGTCCTTAAAAAACTTAGGATAGCTTGGCATTTGTGTTATAACTTTTTCAAATAGAATATTAATATGTAACTTCTTAAAAATTTCCACAAATTTCCCAAGCTTATCTAGATTATAATTCTTTAATCTGTCGAGGTAAGGAATTCAAGGCTTATATGGTTGAACATTTGAGTTAGCAAAAAGCCTACGGGGTTGCTCTTGGCTTTCACACTCAACTTCCTTTCCCTTGTCTTATCTTTTTACTACTTCCACCACTATTTCATCTCTTCTTTCTCCTTCTTTTCTACTTCCTTAATTTCCACTTCTTTTCCACTCCTTAGAGTAATGGCCTTTATATGTTCTCTAGGATTGGCTTCGATTGTACTAAGAAGCTTACTAAGAAGCCGCTCTTATAAAAGTTGAGCAATTTGGCAAACTTGAGTCTCTAAATTTTTAATTAATACTTCATAGTTTTGCAATCGAGACACATTTCCCTGAATAAACTTTAACATGTTGCTTCCAAACTTGATTTCTCTGGTTGAGGTGGAGTTACTTGAAAGCCTGGTGGTGGAACTCTCTGTTGGTTGGCTAGGGTTTGGTAGGTATTCTAATTGTCTCAACATGAGAAATTTGGATGGTTTCTCAATCTCGGGTTGTAAGTGTTTGAATATGGATCATTCCTTTGTCTATTATAATTAGTATACTAGACTTGCTCAAGTTCTCTAGTAAAAGGACCACTTACTTGACAATCCAAAGATACATGAGAGGAACTACCATAATGTTCACACTCAGCTTAATTCCTAGAAGTACTACTACTACTACTACTAACTTCATTAATCAACTATCCAATTTCTTATTTAAAACATTCATTTGGGCTACTAAAGTAATAGTATCATTAATACCATGCACCCCTAATGGTTTTCTAGGATATCATTATGAGTTATATTGGAATTTCCATCTCTTCAATTAAGTTATACGCTTCCTCCGGAGTCTTGTTCATGAAATTTCCTCCAATTACAGCATCTATAATGTAGCGAGTAAAGGGTGTAAAGCCAATACAAAATATGTCCACTTGTTGCTAGGTGTTAAAACCATGACTTGGACACTTAGCCAACATTTCCTTATACCTTTCCTATGGTTCATACAAGCTCTCATCTTCATAATTTATAGAAGAACTAATTTCAGTTTTCATCTTCATAATCTTAGTAGGTGGGAAAAATTTTGCTAGAAATATCTTCATTAAATCATCTCATATTGTAATGGAACTAGGTGGATGGGTATTTAACCATGCTCTAGCCTTATCTCTAAGGGAAAATGGGAACAATTTAAGCTTGACAGCATGACCAGACACTCTATTATCTGTAAAAAGATAACAAATGTCAAGAAAATTCTATAAGTGCTCATTAGGATCTTTTAAGGCTATACCACCAAACTGAGAACCTCTAACCATATAAATGATGTGAAAGGGGATTTCTAAATTATTTGCATTGACCCTAGGCCTCACAATGCTAGCCATAGGTCATCCTCTATTACCTAAGCTAAATCCATCGTGGTTAAGGGTCTTTGATAATCTTGAGGCCTTTCAACTAATATTTTAGGTGGATCTATATCTAAATTAAAAGATTGTTCACTAAAGGTTGTTACTCCTAAAGTTTCAGATGTATTTTCTTGAGTTTCTTTCTTTTATCTACGAATTGTTTGCTTAAGTTCTGGATCAAATTCAAGATTCTCAGATTTTTGTCCTCGAGTATGCATACAAGGTTAAAGAAGCAAGAAAATTAAAGCAAACTATTAAATAAGAAATTTTCATAAAATAAATAACACAAAATTTGCCTTGGTATTCTAATTATACTTGGTAGTCCTACATAAGGGCCCCAAAAAATTATTGTGTCAGTTATCTATTAAGGCTACTTGATCCAATTTAGTTAACAATTTAAACAAATGAAGCTCACTTTTCTTTTAACAATTTTAACCAACAATGTCGACAAGTATATCAATCATAAGTAATATATTACAATATTTAAGGACAATTTATTATCCCATAGGAATTGATAAATTTCAAGTGCTAAGGGAATTAGGTCCCAATTATCTAGAGAATTTAATTCAAATGAAATTACAAACTAAAATTATTAAATTAACTTAAAAGAATAGCAAGTTATGCAAAGATGATTAAGTTGAGTTTAAGGATTGACTATTGGAAAAATTGGTTAAGGAATTGGGTTTCAATAATCTAAATGGATTAATTATGGATTAAGGGACTTGTCCTAGGGTTACTTCACTAAATCAAAGTAATGTTAGGTTAAGAGAATGCTTTTTCTCTAATTACCTAAGTTGAAGTTTGATCATTCATTAATCTTAAGCATTAGGCATAACGTTTAGGAAGCTTAATCTAAAAATTTCCAATTTTCATATTATGACCCTCAAGATAAATCGTTTTGGTCATTTAATGATTTAAATTAGGGATTTTAATGATCTATCTAACAATTTAGGTAGATTTCACGAATTCTAAGTTGTTTCTTAACTTCTAAGGTAGATTTCACGAATTCTAAGTGTTTATTTTATAATAAGCATTAATCTCATCATTTAAAAAATAGATAGCCTTTAATCATGTAATAAATCATAATCAACAAATGTTCAGATCATTTACTAACCATTCCCTAACCACAAGCTGAATTAGCCACTCATTTGAATCAAGAAACAAAGTATATTCATTATATTCATTATTTTCTTGAACAAATAAGAAGAATAAGTGGTTTTTCAGTGTAAAAAAAAGTTAAGAATGTACCATAAAAGGCTACAAACACATTTATAGATCTGAATCATGTGTCTAAGCACTTAGAATCCTTAAATACAAGCTCAAATATACAAAACAAGATAAAAAATGAAGAACACAATAAAGAAGCCCTAAAGCTAGAGACAACTTGATTTTGGCTCTTAATTTTGTGTTTTCTGTGTTCCTACTATTGTTTTTGGCTTTAGAACCTCCATAAATATGTCAGGAGGAAGTGGAGTAAGTTATAGCCAATGAAGAGACAAATTTAGCCATAAAATTTTCAATTGATACTTAAATGGCGCTTGAAGAGGAGTTAAATGACACCGTTTAACTGTCATTATTTAGGTTCTAGAAAAGAGTTAAATGTGGGGTTTGGAGACTTAAATATAGGCCTACTTGATACCGCCATTTAGTTCTTGTTTTTGCTTCAATCTTCATATTTTGCTTAATTTTCACTTCAATTGGATTGTAATATGCAAGTTCAACAGTTTAGAACATAAATGAATCAATTAAGCATCAAAATGGGGGTAAATTAACATAAAAATATCACGAAAAATCATATAAATGAACCCTTATCAATTGTTTATTGATTTATCCAAAAATTAAGATAGATTTCTTAGATCCTTAATCATCTAATGTTTTTATCTTAAGTGGAAACTTAAAACAACCATTAAGCATTTAATAAACCAAGATCATCATCAAACATGTATAAAAAACTCAATTAAAGCATTTACTAGCCTTATCTTAACTAAAAATCACATTAAAACCACATATAAATCAAAGAAAAATAAGGATAAAACCTAAGCAACATGTTCGTGAATAAATCCAACAAAGTAGTAAGATACAAGTGATTAACGAGTTTAGAATGCACCAAGTTAATCTCCAAAGTGAACTACAACTTTGAATCACATGTACAAACCCTGGAATCCTTGAAAAAGAAAAGCCCTAGAGTCTCCAAGTATAAACACTGAAAATGAAAATAAAATAAAAACCTAACCTAAAGAGAGAAACTAAAGAAGTGTTTTTGACTACTAAAAGTTCTCGCAATCTGCATAAAATGCCCTTTTATATGTCCCTTGTGGGTTGGCTATAAGCTAGAATAAGTTGTAGCTGAATTTACCAAAGATCTAACTGGAAATATGTGTTTAAGTGCTTAAATAACCTTTGAAGTTTGTATTTAAACTATGCCATTTAATACCCATGTTTAAGTCTTGGAGATAGACTTAAATGTAAGGTTTGGGGAGTTAAGTGATGGGTTAAGGCCAACCCACGTTTAAGTTATAAAATGCTCTAAAGCTTGATCTTTTTCACATAACTTCACAATTTGGCGTTAATCTATAAATAAAATAATTTTAAATATAAATTAAACATTTAAACATTACAATAGGGGTAAATATACATCAAATAACAACAAAAAATGCTATAAAATATATCCCTAAGAATTCCCCCACACTTAAGCATTTGCTTGTTCTTAAGAAAAGTAATCAATCATCCAATTTAAAATAACATATAATCATAGGAAAAATGATCCAAACTCAATAAACATAACCATTGAAAATATTTCCTTAATCTTTCAATCAAAATGAACCATTGAGATATATAACTAATTAATCAAATTAAATCACAAATAAATTTAAAACACTTCGTGCTTCTTCAAACTTTGACTTAAATCATAAAATTCAATTCCATATGTAAAATGAATACAGGCAGAGCAAAACTCATCATCATTTAAACAATGCTGCATCTTTTATTCATTAAGAACAAAACATTAACATGAATGTGAGCTTTTAAAGGCTTGGTTAAGAAGTCACTTAATTTTTTTATATGAAAGTGAACATTTTGTTATGAGCACCCTTGGTTACTTAATCGAGTTAACTCACATTAATTAACTACTAACATCACTCATTAACTTCGATCGATTGGTTCAAAGCCAGTGGAGTGAATGAAAGCCTACGCACTTATTCACACACATTTTGCTTTGCACTTTTTCCTCATTTTGTCATGTTTTTTAATTTAATTTAACTGAGATGAAGAAAATGTTTAAAAGAAGCCACAAATCACCTAGGAATATGAATTTTATACATGCAACATCATCATCATTATTAAGTAGTCATTATCCAGAATATGCAGCAATTTAAAAAAATTTGGTCATTAAGATTTACATCCATCTTTAAAGTATTAAGTTGGGAACCTTTTTACATAAGGGCACGAAGAGGCTTATTATGTGGGCAATTATAATAGGCAGAGAGGACTCATATTCCAACACCTACATCCAAGGTGGAGGCATCAATCCATAGTGGAGGAATCACTCTAACTTCTCTTGAAGCAATAATCAGATGGCAAAGCCTCAATCATCTAATGTTTAGAGACTACCACTTTTAGGTTTTATGGCTTCTACTTCCATGCTACCAGATAAATCTAATTTGGAGTAGCTACTCATGAAGTACATCTCCAACGCTGATATTTGGATGCAAAATTAAGAAATATCCATTAGAAATCTTAAAAACCAAATGAGCCAAATTGCAACCATGTTGAAGGAAAGGACTCTGGGTTCATTACCTAGTCCTATTGAGGCTAATCTAAGAAAGCTTACAAAGATAATCTTAATGAGGAGCAGCAAATAACTTAAGGCCATTGATGAGATTCAAAAGGATGGAGAAGTTAAGGTGAGTGCAGAAAGAGAAATTCAAGAAGTAAGCAAGGAGGAAACGAAAGATCCAGCTACAAAGGAGGATTGTCCTAGATTATTTGATGATCCTATTACTAATTTGGTAAGACCTAAGATCCCTTGTCTTAAAAGAATAAAAGATAAACAATTATATAACAAGTTTGATCAATTCCTCGAAATTTTTAAGAAGTTATATATTAACATTCCTTTTGTTAAGGTTTTAACACAGATGCCTTCTCATACTAAATTCTTAAAGAAAATATTATCTAACAAGAGAAAGCTTGAGGAGTACGAGACTATGAAGCTGAATGAGGAATGCTCAGTTATTCTTCTGAAGAAGTTACCACTGAAGCCTAAAGATCCAGGAAGTTCTACTATCCCTTGAACTAATGTTGGTTATATTATAGATGGAGCATTAATAGATTTGGATACAAAATTAAATTAGTACCTCTTTATATTTTCAAGAAACTTGGATTAAAGGAGCTCAAATCCCTCATGATTTCACTACAATTAGTAGATCGATTGATTACATATCTTATGGGAGTCATCGAGGATAAGGTCATGAAAGTGGAACAAGTTCATCTTCCTAGTAGACTTCTTATCCCCGACATAGAGGAAGATTATGATAATCCAATCATGCTTAAGAGACCTTTTATGGTTATAGTGAGGACCATCATCGACATGCAGCGTGAAAATCTCATATAGGCTTCAAGATGAAGAGATATTGTTTGATGTGTTCAATGCCATGAAGCATCTTTATAATCTTAAATCTTGCAATTTCATTTATGTATGCTATGTTGATATTGTTCATTCTTTTTTTTAATGTAGGATTGTTAGAAGATGATACGTAAGGAATACTGGAATATTTTATGAGGACTTTTAAGGGGATTTAAGAGCACAAGGCACTAGCATGGAGCAAGCTTATTAGATATAGTACCAGATTTATAAGCCTCTCTAGAGAACAGCCAAGCCACTACCTAAGCCATCAATTGAAGAGTTTCCATCTCTTGAGCTTAAACCTTTGCCTAGTCATCTAAAATACACATGTTTAAACCCACTTAGGCATCTACCAGTTATTATTTCTTCTTGTTTGATAGATACCATGGAGGAGATGCTTTTGAGGGTGCTTCAAGACCATATGCAGGCCACTTGATAAATTATTGCAGATATAAATGGAATTAACCCCTCCTTCCACACACTTCACATGTTTATAAAGGATGGAAGTAAGGCATTAATATAGTCCCTATGACGAATTAACCCATATATAAAGGATATGGTTAAGGTTGAGGCTCAAAAACTTCTAAATGTAAGTATTATCTATCTTATTTTTTATTCTACTTCGATGAGTCCTGTACAAGTTGTACCTAAAAAGGGAGGAATTATTGTTGTGCAGAATGAGAAGCATGAGTTGATAGCTACTAAGAAATTAATTAGGTGCCTTTTATTAATCAGATGATTGAGAAGTTAGCTAGATATTATTTTTATTATACTTTGGATAGATAATGTGGTTATTTTCAATTTTCGATAGCCTAGAAGATTAAGAGAAAAACAACTTTTACATGTCCCTATAGTACATTTGCATATAGATGCATGACTTTTAGTTTATGTAACCAACTACAATTTAAAAAGGCATAATGGTTGAGACTTTCATTGGGATTTTCATGGATAAATTTTCTTTATTTGACAGTTCATTTGATGCATAATTAAATAACTTTAAGAAAGTTTTAATCAAATGTGAAGATACCCATTTAGTGCTTAATTAGCAAAATTTTTATTTCATGGTCTGGGAGTACATTGTTCTAGGTCATGAGATATCTAACAAGGTTATGGAGGTAAACTCAGTTAAGATTAATGTCATTAAGAAATTCCCTCCACCTAATAATGTTAAATCTATTAGGAGTTTCTTATTCTATGTTAGTTTATATCATCGTTTTATCAAGGAGTTTCCAAAATTTGCTAGACATTTAATTGAATTGTTTGAAAAAGATGTTATGTTTGATTTTCATGGCGATTAGATGACATATTTTGATTTATTAAAGGAAAAACTTATGACTAATCCTATACTCCTATCTCTTGATTGGTATCTTTCTTTTGAATTAATATATGATGCAAGTGATTTTGTAATGGGGATTGTGTTAGGTCAGCGACAAGGCAAGCTTTTCCACCCCATCTATTATGCAAATAAAACCCTAAATAGAGCACAACACTACTATAACACTATAGAGAAAGAGATATTGGTAGTTGCATTTTCTTTTGATAAGTTTAGGTCTTATTTGATTTTTTCTAAAGTCGATGTTTGTATTAATCATGTAGCTTTAAGGTAATTGGCGAAAAAACCAAATGCAAAACCAAGATTGATTCTTTAGGTTCTACTCTTGCAAGAATTCGATATCAAGCCAAAGAATAAGAAGGGGATTAAGAATTTTTTAACTGATCACTTATCTGGGCTAGATGAAGCTATCATGTAGAGTATGATCAATAAGAACAGAAAGGAGACTTTTCCTGATGAGCGTCTCATAGTTATGATAGTCGCTCTATGGTTTGCTGATTATGTAAACTACCTTGTTAAAAATATCCTTCCTCCTAACTTTTCTTATTCTCAAAAGAAGAAATTCTTATTTGAGGTAAAATACTATCCATGGGATGACCCTTTAGTTTATAAGATATGTATGGATAGAATAGTTAGACGTTGCATTCTTAAAGAGGAAATGTCCTCCATTTTATATCATTGTCATTCTAAAGAGGATAGGAGAATTATAGGGCATCTGCTCAAGGTCTTAGAGTCTAGTTTCTATTAGTCTACCTTATTTAGGGATGCATATGCATTTTTCAAGTCTTATGATAGGTTCCAAAGGTTAAGAGCATCACTAAGAAGCACGAAATGCCATTAACTAACATTTTAGTTTGTGAGATTTTTTATGTTTAAGGTATTGAATTCATAGGACCATTCTCTAAGTCATATTCCAATCAATACATTTTGGTTACTGTTGACTATATTAGTAAATGGGTTGAAGCAGAAGTATTGCTCGAAAATAATGCTATAGGTGTCATTAAATTATTAAAAAGGAACATTTTCACATGTCTTAGAATACTTAGGGCTATTATTAGTGATTAGGGAAGGGGGTTGCATTTTTTAACTAATTGTTTGATTCATTATGGCTAAATATAGAGTGACCCATAAGGTCACTACACCATACCATCCCCAAACAAGTGGGTAGGTTGAGGTCTTGAATAGGGAATTAAAGAAAATTTTAGAGAAGACTTTTAATTATTTTAGGTGGGACTAGTCATTAAAGTTAGATGATGCACTTTCAAAATAATGCATTTAAAACACCCATAAGTATGTCACCATTTAAGATAGTATATGGAAATTCTTATCATCTTCCAATTAAATTGGAGCATTGTGAATATTAAGTCACTGAGTTTCTTATCTTTTATTTATCTTGTGCAGATGCTAAGAGACTTATGTAACTTCATGAGCTTGAGGAGTTCAGGTCTGAAGCCTACCATAATTTGAATTTGTATAAGGAATGAGTAAAGAAATGACATGATAAGAAGCTCTTACATTGAGACTTTGAAGTGGGAGATCAAGCATTAATTTATAACTTCAATCGTCATCTCTTTCCTGGGAAACTTAAATTAAGGTGAACTGGTCCATTCATGGTAACAAAAGTCTTTCCATTTGGGGTTTTGGAGGTAAAAAGAGAAAATGAGACCCCTTTTAAGGTAAATGGTCGGAGAACTAAGTTGTATATGCCTAAGTTGGTGGAAGATACAGGTGAAACTCTTTTCTTTTTAGAATCTTTCCCATCTCCTCCTTGATTCTCTGTGCTGTGTTTTTCATTGGTCATAACATTTATTTTTAGTTTTTAACTTTGTTTGCAGTTTTGTTTTCTTTTCCTTTCTTTTAGTTGTTATTAGTTCTTTTATAGGTTCCATTCAAATGGCTGCAAAGTATTGTTAAATCTTCTTTTTCAGGGGAGATTTTGTTGTCTTTTCCTTCTTATGTGCTTTATTTTGATATCATAAACATTAGGGACAATGTTTAAATTAAGTGTTGGAGGAGGGGGAATAAGATGATAATTATATTGAGATATACAAACTTGGATTTTTACAAGTCTTCTTATAGCTAATTTGGATATTCTATTAAAAATCATGTTAAGGTCGATTAAATGTTAATTGATATATCTTGATGTAGTGCATGCGATTAGTATAAACGGTATAAACTAATTCTTATTTGATAAAAACTTTTCTTAGTTATGGTTATTAATAGGGTTAATCATCAATTATGTGATTAACGTTTTCACATTTTTTTCACTTATGCAATAAAACTTTTAAAATTTTTAATTGAGTGATAAACGTTTCAAAATTTAACCAGTTGAGTGAAAAAGAATAACGTCGTCAATGACCAGATCCAACCCAGCAACTCGGATCCGACCCAGCCCATTACAACCTTTTTACCTTTTCAGATTAATTTTTTAAACATTAATCACTCAAATGAAAATTTTTCAAAGCTTAATCACTTAACTGAAAATGTGAAAATGTTAGATTAATAACCTATTTTAAAATTTTTAATATAGGTTCAACTCATAAATAAATATTTTTACAAAATATTTATAAATATTATTTAATTATTAGTAAATAAAAATAATATTAAAAAATTAAAAAATATATTCTTATAATAATACATGTAAAATAATATGTATAATTCATAATAGAAGATCAATACAATAATTATTAC
>JAOXYD010116706.1:0-11313 GCA_028565735.1 Pinacopodium congolense | reverse complement strand
CTTGCCTTATAAGTCCGTTGGTTTTAAAAGTAAAAATCATTTCAAACAACCATCAATTTTAAAGTCACCTAACCAACCCAACAATGGACTAGCCCTTATGATGTGCTTAACGTTTATCCTTATGATACCATTGAAGAATCAAATTGATAGTCATCCTTTAATGTCAATAAACAAAGGGCCCAACTTTATGTTCTAAATAAGGTCAATGACCAATTTGAGATTATTACTCTTTCTAATCCCTCTTAGGTTATTTTATTTGTGAATTTTATTGAGTTAGGTTGTTTTAGTTCTTTCTTTTTAGTGTTTTTTGTTTTCCTTTCTTTCTTTTTCGAGGCTATTTTAGTTCAGTTCTTTTGTTGTTCTTTAGTTTTCTTTTTTTTATCTTTAGTCTTTTGATTTTTGATTTAATCATTCTTTTTTTAGTCTCTTTTGATTTTCTTTTACTTGTTTTAAGCTATCTAAATGCCTTTGTTTAAAGCCTTGCTAGTTAATTTGCTTTAGTTTTTCCTTTAAAGTTTTTCTTTCACTTTCTCTTTTATCCTAACCTTTTATTTTTCTTATGTAAAAATTCAGTTTTTAGTCTTGCTAAGTCTCTTTTTAGTTGTTTTAGTTATTTTGAAGTTAGTCCTTATCTCTTGCTTTTGCCTTTTTAGTTTTTTGGTTTTCTTTTAAAACTTTAGCCTAGCTAGCTCTTTTGTCCTAAATTTGATGTTTTCTTGTCTAGATATTAAGTCATTTATCTGGGAAATCATTTAATCTTTTTGTAGTATTGATTTAGGGTCATTTAGATATGAATTGGACCTAAAAATCTTTGTTAGAGCTCATTGGAAGGAGTAAAACACGAACCTTAATGGCAATTTGTTCTTCTAGCACCCATCGTTCTGCTTCCTATAAAGTTAAATGGCAACAGCAAAACAGCGTCGTTTTAATTTTCATAGGTCATCGTTTTAGTCCTGTATAAGCCAGAAACAACATAGTTTTTGTTTGAATGCTACAGACCTCTTCTCCCTCCTCTCTCTAGGCGAAACTTATCCCTTTTCCCTAAATCCACTATTTCTAACTCGTTTCTTCACCAAATTCGATGATTTAGGAGTCAAAATCTCAAAACTTTCAAGCTCTACCTGATTCTAGGGTTATTTCACGCATCAAACACCCATTTTTGTCTTAAAATCAAGTTTTTCTATCCAAATGTACTGTTCATCCGACTTTGATTTTCATATTTTGGTAATAATTTTAGCATTGTCACAGCAAAGTTTTCATACTATTGCATTCCTTAGAGTATTGTCTAAATTTTGGTACCATTTTTATGTCATAAGCTTTCCTTAAAAATTTGGCCAATTTTATGAATAGTAGCATTTTGGTCTTTTCACATAGCTTGAATTAAGGTTTTTATTGGTTAAATTAGGCCTACTATTGATTCATATACATTTGCACTGCCTAATCTTAGTCAATTAATCAATATTTTTGTAATATTAACTGATTTTCACATAATTTAGAGTTCTTTACTCTATTTATGCCTAATTTTGGTGCTTTTGATGGTCGGTTTCTATAAATGCATTTTCATCCAAGTTAATTCGAAATTAAAGTTCTTTAAGCTCACTTTTCTCAATTCAATCCAAACCAACACTAATGGCAAGTGCACTAGTCTCAAGTAATAACATGGAGGTAAATTTAAGATCCAAGTATCATTCTCACGAGGATACTTTGCTAAAATTGCAAGTACTAAGGCAAATTTGATCACAATTATCTAGAGAATCTCAATTGAATGAAATCATAGACAAGACTTACTAGACAATTTCAAAATATTCAAGTTATGTAGAATAACTTAGTTCAATAAAAGAAGTTGTCTTTATGGATAAAATTAGTTAGGAATTTGTTCTTCAATAACCTAAACGGATTAAAGATAGGTTAAGGGACTTATTCTAGGATCACTTCACTAAATCTAAACAATGTTATGGTTAAAACAAGGCTTAATCTCTAAATACTTAAATTGGAGTTTGGTCATGTCACAATATTAAGCATAAGGCTTTAAAATTAAGAAGTTTAAATCCAAAAATTCAAAAATTCAAATTCAGACCATCAATATAAATCAAAGTTTGGTTATCTGATTTCAATCAAGTTGCTTAAGGATTTTTCCAATAAATTAGGTAGATTTCTCGGATCTTAACTTTATCTTAAATGTTTAGTGTAAAACAAGCTTTAATCCCTTCCAAAAGTAAAGAACAACCCTTAATCTAATAGGAAAACATATTTAGCACATGTTCAAGTCATTTCAGAAATAAATCCTAACCAAAATAGGATCATCAACTCATATTAAGCAAGAAACAAATCAAACTCATCATATAAAGCATACTCTTGCACAAATGTCAAAGAAAGGTGAATTTAATAGATGAAAATCAGTTAAAGTACACCAATTTCTAGCTCTAAACACGTTTACAAGGTTGAATCATGTGTATTGAGCTTCAATAACTTCAAAATATAGCTCAGAACTATAAAACAAGATGAAAAACATGAAGAACAAGAGAAAATAACCCTAAGGTTCCCCTAAGGTTCTCTCAATCTAATTTCTCTCTAAATTTTTTATCTTTCTCTGTCCATCCTCTGTACAAATGGGTTCTCTGAGCTCTTATATGTGCCAGCTACAAGTGGAGAGCAACTAGGGCAAGTTGTAGCAAGTGGAGAAGGAGATCCAGCTAGAAAAGTGTCAACTTCTACTTAAACGGCACTTGAAAGGAGTTAAACAGTGCCTGTTGAGCACCTCCATTTAAGTCTCTAACTCGGGGGCAGAACGGCACCTGGCAAGGTTGACCGGTGCCTTTCTTAACCCATTGTTTTACTCCAAAACTTCAAATTTTAGCAACATTTTCTCAAATTTTCTGAATTAAATAAACTCCAACTACAATGTTCATCTATCAAACACATAATTAAGCAAATAAACATCAAATGTAATCAATTATACAACAATTTCACTTAAATTTGAGGCAAATATGGTATAAAAATCAAGTCTATCAACTCCCCCACACTTAGTCTTTTCTTGTCCTTAAGCAAATCAAGCTATCATTAGTTTCCAAACAACATATAATCTTAAGAAAAATGATCCTAATCAATCGACCAAAACCATTGAAAAGAATTCCCTCATCCTTCAATCAATATGACAAAGTAAGAGGTTATAAATTTGATTCATCCAATTAAGTTGCAATTCAAAATGATTTAGTTCATGCTTCTTTCAACTCATCCTAATATCTTATTTCCATTTAAATCATAAAATGAATATAAACCAAGCAACAGGTAGCATCAATGAACACAAATCTAAATCCTTAAGCTTAAGCACTAAAAAGAAAAAGCAATGTGATCTAGCTTTAGTTAAGAAGTCACTCAATCTTTCGTACTCAGAGATGAATAGTTTATGGTGAACAACTCTTGACTTACGGGATTGAGCAACCTTTCATCAACAGGCTTTTTGCACCACTCATAACCTCTAACCAATTCATTAGAAGCTAGTGAAGTGAATAAAATAATGCTCAGTTTTCACTCTTATTTTTCTTTTGTTTCTTTTCTTTCCTTTCATTTTCCATCTCTTTTTCTTTTCTATTTCTTTCTATTTCGAATTTTGTTTTCTTTTTTTCTTTGCATTTTTCCAAAAAAAAATTTCTTTTTTTCTTTTTTATTGAAAGACGATAATGAAATTGCATCAAAGACGAAACATTTAGCTTAGAAAGATTCAGTTTAGAATTGGAATGTCATAGTGCATCAATAAGTCTTAATTCTCAAAAGCATGAAATCAATCAAGATCAAAAGCTCATCAATCGTCAAAATCAAAAGGATAACATCTTATTTAGTCAAAATAATGAGATTCAAAAAGGAAAACTTGCCAAGGATGGGATAAAGATCAAAAGAAAAATTTTTCAAAATATCATAGATTGATTGGAAAATGATGTTAAAAAGATAAACTTGTGGACAAGAAAAAATAAGAATGAAATAACATTCCCCCCCCCCAACACTTAAAAGAAACATTGGTCTGCCAATGTTATAAAATGGAAAGGATAAACAAAATGCAAGAAAAAAAAAGGGATAGAGAACACCTGGATAATGAAATGGGACTTGAATAAGCTGGGCAAACTACAACCATTGATACTAGCTAACAAAATATAAGAAATATGAATGCACACGTGCAACAGAATAACAAAAGAATGCTCAATAGCATAAATATATCGATAATGTACCTAAAAGGGAGCATACATCAAAAGAAAAAAACAACTAAAAATAAAAAAAGGGAAATACATAAAAGAAAATTAGATAGGGTCATCCAAAAACAAAAAATCCTATTGAAAGGACTAGTCTAGAACAAAATGGCTAGCCTAACAAATAAAAGAAACTAGCTAACTCGGTGGAGGCAATCGATCATGAACAAAATCCCACAGAGCTAAAATCTGGCTCTGAACTGTCCCAACCTGTTGAAGAACATCCTCAACATGAAAAGATAGGAGATTATGTTGGGATTCCATACAAATAAGGCGTTGTTCGATACGATCCAGCTGATCCGAAGAATAATGCATAGGAGCAGGCCTACCAGCAGTTGGGGGAAATGGCCTATGGACTGAAAGAGGAATACTGGAAGTAGGTAAAGTAGCTTCTGAAGAAGCTTCATTCATTCCTTCAACCATGTCTTCAACTGGAATAGACGGTGGAGGAGGTCCATGATCAGCATTAACACGTTCACCCTCCTAAAGTGACTACCAAGTCAAATTACACCAAACACCTCCAACCTTAGCATATCGCTAAGACTTAAGGCAAGGGTAACTAATAATGGACGTAGGAATAGGTTTAACAGTCTTCTGGTCGTCAAATGAAACACTAGACTTAATAAGCACTCAAGTAATCAAAGTTAGAAAACAAAAATTGTTTGTGGCATGCTTTGATCAAACCACATTCCTCATGCTCTGAAGAATGAATGATGCCAATGGCGAACCCTCGATGGCTCCTAAACCATGATAAAACTTATGTAAAAGGTATATTTCATCATACCTTATCTCATTCAGAGCACTAGCACAAGGCAGAACATTTGAACTGATAAGCGCCACTATAATCCACCTCTGAATAGATAATTGCCAAAACGTAGATAAGACTATAAGGAATCCAATGGTACAAATATTATGCTCAAGAAATACCTAAACCATCATTAAAAATCAAAAAGAAAATTTGGAGGAATAATACCTTTGAATAGAAATACATGAATTTAGGACAAAAAGAGACTATTTATAAGGGAAATAACCCCAAAATCAGGTAGAGCTTGAAAGTTCTAAGATTTTGACACCTAAATAGTTGAATTTTTTTAAGAATTGAGGGAGAAATCAAAGATTTAGGGAAAGGGGGATGTTTTCGGCTAGAGAGAAAAAGCAAAGAGGGAGCTACAGTGATTTGTCAAAACTGCGTCATTTTCGAACTTTGATGAGACTTAAATGGCATCTTTCTACTCCCGCCGCTTAAGTCTATAGAAGGCAGAATGGCGGGTTTAAGCTGAACAACCCGCCATTTAAGCGTCGCGTTTTAGTCTTGAAATTGAGCTTCAACTCCAATTTTTAGTTCCAATTCATGTCTAAATGACCTTAGATTAAAACCAATTAAAGATCAAATGATTTCCTAGCTAAATAACTTAAAATCTAACTAGAAAAAAATCAAATTTAAGCATCAAAGAGTTAGCTAGACTTAGACTTTAAAGAAAAATTAAAAACTAAAAGGAAAATAAAAAGAACTAAGGAACAAATTTAAACAACTTAAACAAGTTAAACAACTAAAAAGAGACTTAACAAGACTAAAAAATAAAATTTTACAAAATAAACTAAGAAAACCTAAGATTAAGGAGAAGGAAAAGAAAAGGTTTTAAAGGAAAACTAAAGCTAATTAATAAAAAAGCTTTAAATGAAGACAATTGAAGAAACAAAAATAAATTAAAACAAATTAAAAGAAGACTAAAAAGAAGCAAGAATTAAATAGAAAAGAAAAAGACTAAAATCCAAAATAAAGAAAACTAAAGAACAATAAAAGAACGTAACCAAAACAACCTAGAAAAAGGATTAAAGAAGACTAAAACAACTAAAAAGAAAGACTAAAACAATCTAACCTAACATAATGCATAAATTAAACAACCTAAGAGGGGTCAAAAAGAGTAGGAACCTCAAATTGATCATTGACCCTATTAGGGACATAAAGCTTTGCCCATTGACCATTGACTTTAAAAGATGATTGACCGTTTGACGCGTCAATGGTAGCATAAGGATTAACATTAAGCATATTATAAGGGCTAGTCCATTAGGACCACAACTTTCTA
The DNA here is from genome assembly GCA_028565735.1 of Pinacopodium congolense. Taxonomy (NCBI): domain Eukaryota; kingdom Viridiplantae; phylum Streptophyta; class Magnoliopsida; order Malpighiales; family Erythroxylaceae; genus Pinacopodium; species Pinacopodium congolense. The sequence goes on along the minus strand of JAOXYD010116706.1, from coordinate 4,985 downwards.
GGAAATAACTTCAACTGAGAGTTATAAACCAAAACTTTGTCACCAATTTAAAAATCACGAGGAACAATATTCTGATCTTGCCATTTCTTGGTTCTTTCCTTATATAACTTGGCACTGAAATTTATCTAGTTCATTCAATTTTAATAACCTTTTTTTGCCAACTTGCCTTACATTAAAATTCAAGAAGTTGATTGCCCAAAATGTCTTATCCTCCAATTCCACAGGTAAATGACAAGATTTACCATATACTAAACGATATGGAGACATACCAATAGGTGTCTTAAAAGAAGTACAATACGCCCATAATGCATCATCTAATTTCAAAGATCAATCCTTTCTAGATGAATTTAAGGTCTTTTCTAGGATTCTTTTAATTTCTCGATTAGAAACTTCTACTTGACTGTTTATTTATGGATGATAAGGGGTAGCAATTTTATGGTTAACACCATACTTAGATAGGAGTGATTCAAATTTCCAATTGCAAAAATGAGATCCTCCATCACTAATTATAGCTCGAGATGTACCAAATCTTGTAAAAACATTCTTTTTAAGGAATTTCACCACCACTCGGGCATCATTCATGGGTAAGGCTACTACTTCCACCCATTTAATTACATAATCGACTGCGACTAAAATATATTGATTGGCAAATGACTTAGGGAATGGATCCATAAAATCAATGCTCCAAACATCGAAAATATCACAGACCAAAATGTTACTCAATGGAATTTCTTGTTTTTTTTAAATGTTTCATATTCTTTGGAATTTATCATAAGATTTTACAAAGTTAAATGCATCCTTGAATAATGTGGGCTAATAGAACCCTGATTCTGGAACATTATGTTCAGTTCTAGTTAACTCAAAGTGTCCTCCAACTTCTTTTAAATGACAATGAGCTACAATAGGGAGCACTTCATCCTTAGGCACACATTTTCTGATAATTCCATCATCACAAATATTATATAGGAATGGGTCATACCAAAGAAATTTCCTTACATTAGAAAGAAACTTCCTTCTTTGCTAATAAGAAAAATAAAAAGTAATAACCTTGGCAACTATATAATTGACATAATCAGTATACCATGTCAAGTCATCATTAATTGCAAAGAGATGCTCTTCAAGGAACATTTCTTTTATGTTATGCTCACTACCTTTTTCCATAACTTCCTTAGTTAATCTTGACAAATGATCGACAACAAAATTTTCAGCACCCTTCTTATCTTTGATTGTAATATCAAACTCTTGCAACAATAAAACCCATCTGATCAACTGCAGCTTTGCATCCGGTTTAGTCATTAAACACTTTAATGCCACATGATCAGTGTATATTGTTTCTTTTGATGACACCAAATAAGAACGAAATTTATCAAATGTAAAGACAACAACAAACATCTCCTTCTTAGTCATTATATAGTTCTTTTAGGCATCATTTAAGGTCCTAATTAAATAATAAATAGGATGAAATACTTTGTCGTTTCCTTTCCCAAGAACTGCAGCAATAGAAAAATTGCTTACATCACATATTAATTCGAATGGAAGAGACCAATCTAGTGAAACTAGAATTGGTGTGCTTGTAAGCTTAGACTTCAAAAGTTCAAAAGGGTGCATACATTTGTCATCAAAATTAAACGTTGAATCCTTAGTCAAAAGATCAGTAAGAGGCTTAGAGATTTTAGAAAAATCCTATAAAACCACTTATAGAATCCAACATGTCCTAAGAAACTTCTAATTTCTCGAGCTGAATTTGGAGGTGGGAGTTAAGCAATGACCTCTATCTTGGCTAGATCTACTTCTAAACCCTACTGGATATCTTATGACCTAGTACAATAAACTCTTGCACCATGAAGTGAAATTTTTCGTAATTCAATACTAAATTTTTCTCTTCACACCTTATCAAGATTTTCTAAACATTCCAAACATTAAAAAATCATTAATAAAAACTTCGATGCATGACTCAATCATATCAGAAAAAATGGCTAGCATACAGTGTTGGAAAGTGGCAGGGGCATTGCTTAGTCGAAAAGGCATCCACCTATATGCAAATATTCCATAAGGACAAGTGAATTTTGTTTTCTCTTGATCCTCCAAGGCAACTGGGATTTGTAAATATCCACTATACCCATCCAGTGCACAATGAAAATTGTGTCCCACCAGTCTTTCTATTACTTGATCAAGAAAAGGAAGTGGGAAATGGTCCTTTCTAGTGGCATCATTCAACTTTCTATATTCAATGCACATATGCCAACCAATGGCCTTCCTTGTTGCCACTTTCTCATTCTGAATCATTGTAATGCCTCTCTTCTTTGGTACTACTTGCACTGGGTTAACCCAAGGTGAATCAAAGATTGGACAAATGATTCTAGCATCTATCAATTTAATAACTTCATTTTTAACATCTTCCTTCAAGTTTAAGTTTAATCTTTGCTGCAGCCAGACAAAAGATCTTATGTGTGCAAATAGAAGGCCTCAATCCCTTAATATCTGAAATTATCCATCCTATAGCATTAGCATGCTCTCTTAAAACTCTTAATAACTTGTCTTCCATGCCATCATCAAAAGCTGATGAAATAATCACTGGAAATTGTGATGGAGGGTTTAAAAAGGCATACTTTAAATGAGTATGAATAGGCTTTAACTCTAATTCAGGTGGTTCCTCTATTGATTGCTTTTGTAAAGGCTTTATAGTCCTCTCTAAATTCTCAAATCTCTTTAAATGATGCCATCCTGAAGAGTGCTTTTTAACATCTAAAGCTTCTAAAACTCCTGTTACTTCATTGTCATTTGAATCTATAGACTAAGAATGGATTAGTACTTTCTACAATGAATCTAAGCATAATTCAAATTAAAGGTCACTAAAACAATGTTAAACTCCTATAAAATTGCAAGAATTAATGTCCATTGGATGCTACATTTCCTTAGTCATGTCAAACTCTATTTCTTCTTCCTGGAATCTCAGAACTAATTTACCGCCATGCACATATATTAGTGCCCTTACTCTAGCCATAAATTGTTGTCCAAGAATGATAAGTACCTTACTATCTTCTTCCATATCTAACACCAAGAAATCCATAGGAAAGATAAAATTATCAACCTTAACCAAAGCGTTCTTAATAATCCCACGTGGATAAGTGATTGAATAATCTGCCAATTATAATGAAACTGTTGTAGGATTAGGTTCATCTAATCCTAATTTCTCAAAAATAAAGAAGTGCATCAAATTAATAATAGCACCAAGATCCATAAGTTCTCTCTCTATTTGCAAACCATTTATGGCACAAGGAATGGTAAAACTACCAAGGTCCTTTAGCTTAGGTGGCAATTTCCTTAACAGGATTGTAGAACATTCTTTATTGATCTTAATAGTTTCAAATTCATCTAATTTCCTCATTTTGGGCAGAATTTCCTTTAAAAACTTTGCATAACTCATCATTTCTACTATGGCTTTTGCAAATAGGATGTTAATATATAATTTCTTAAACATTTCAATAAACTTAACAAATTGCCTATCCAATTTAGCTTTCTTTAACCTTTGAGGGTAAGGAACGCGTGGTTGGATTTGAGTTTTAGAATCAATAACCACTTCCTTACCTTTTTCTTTCTTCTTCTTTACAGCTTCCACCACTATTTCATCTTCTTTTTTTTCATTTTATACATCTTCCTTCTTTTCTACTTCTCGATTTTCTACTTCCTTCCCACTTCTTAACATAATAGCCTTTGCATGCTCTCTAGGATTGGCTTCATTAGTACTTGAGAGCTTACCATGTAACACCCCAAAACATACCCTAATTGGAATTAGTATAGTTAAATGTGGATTAAATGGTTAAATTGTGATGTTACTTTGATAAAAATTTAAAGTTTACCTTGGATTTGAGAAGTTAAATGCAAAGAAAGACATCTTGGCAAAAATTAAGAAGATAAATGGTAGAGATGAATGTTTTAGTTAATTAAGTGATTTTTACTTCCTTTCCCAACACCATTATATCTCTCTTCGAGATAGAAGTATAATGATCATATAAACAAAACTATTTTATTATACATTCAATAAAAATTTTACTCTTAGAAAATTTAAGACGAGAAGGATGGTTAAAAGGACTAAACTATCTCAAAGATAATAATAAGGTGGTATTTTTTTTTTTGTTTGCAATAACTGCCATTGAGGAGTTAAAAAGAGAGACACTAGGAGATCTTAAGAGAATTATATGAGAGAAAACAAACCAAAGTGAAGTAAAACAGCCAAGGAAGGTTGGAATTGGAGAATCAAAGCAAGAACGTTGTTTAATATTTAAGGGGAATTTGACATGAGTTTTCTTAATTCTTTATTTCCTATTATTTATTTCTTTTAATTACATTATAAGCTAATTATATTATTATCTAGTTGGGGTGAATACCAAGATTTGATCATATGAATTAATTATTTTAGTTTATGATAAGTGTGATTTTAGGCTATGTTTCTAGGTTATTTTTAGGTGTTTTAAGTGTGTCTTTGTGTGTTTTAGCTTTAGTTTATTTCATGTTTTGCATCTTTTTCATCTTGGGATGTTCTTTGAAGTGTTTAAGTGTTTCTTTATTTTTTTTAGTGTTTAAGGGTGGATTTTGAGCCTATTTGATGGATAGTTTGATGCACATTGTTGCTTGCTTTTGCAAGCATCAAAATTTCAGAGTGGGGTATTTTTCAGGTGACTTTGGTGGCTTGTTGGGAAACTTTTAGAGCTTATATGGACATGAAAATTAGTGTATACGAAGATCAAGATGTTAGGAGTCTCCAGTTTAAATTTCAAGTCAATCGGAGGTCCGTAGAAGAAGTTATGGCTAAAAGAGTGAAGGATCTGGACGAGTTAAACTCGAGATTTTAAGGGTTGGAACCCTACTTTTGACATATATAAGTGTTCTAAACCCTAGGAGCTGGCAAGATTCATTAGACAACACCCAAGAAGAGGCAAGGAAGAGGTTTTTGGTGGCTACACAAGGGAGGAAACTCAATCAAC
>JAOXYD010116695.1:0-11313 GCA_028565735.1 Pinacopodium congolense | reverse complement strand
TTCAACTTTTCAAACTCCTACACCAATAATAATTGATACTAGTAAATATTCTAGAGCTGATTTATTAATTTTACAAAGACAAAAAAAGGCCGAGAGGGGTTATGACAAATTTTATCATGGAATTTAACATATATTTAACAACTTTTTTTTAGTTGAGTGAATTTACAGCTTCAACATTTCCAATAGTGCAATGGTGGAAGGATCATTATGAACAATTTCCAGTTATGTCGGTCATTGTAAAATACATATTTGCGTCTCTAGTTTTAACGGTTGCCGTTGAATAAGCTTTTAGTGCAGGTGGAGATATTTTAGATGATTATAGATATTCAATGACTCTGAAATCTTTAGAAGCGCAAGCTTGTCTTGATGATTGGATGAAAGCAGAACGACGACGACAACAAGAGTTGACGAAACTAGATGCTTCCCAATTATATGATTTTGACACGGATATAACTAGAAGTGCATACGGATCTGACGACATTACAAGTGAGTAGCTCTCTCAAAAAAGGTAAGAGAACTACAAGGTCTTTGATTACTCTTCACTCGAGTATTGAGGATATGTAGGCAACTTAATTTTTAAAATTAAGTTCAAGTTCATTAATTTATTTAATTTTTCCTTATAATTTATATATAGTTGTCATATATTTTAGTTCATTTAATTTTTATGTTTATATCCAACTTATTATATTTGACATTTTTTAAAATTTTAAAATTTTAAATTTTAAATTTGGAAATAAAATTATGAATAATAAAATAACGATTATGGTTAAACCAACAGTTAAACCATAACTGGCTGTTTTCAAAATATAATCGTAATCGTAACCGTAACCAATTGTTTTCAAACTATAACTTAAACCGTAAACTAGCGGTTAGGTTAAGGTTTATAGATTTTTATAAACCGTAACCGGTGGTTTTGTAACCGTAACTGACGGTTTATTAACCGTGATCAGGTCTATACACCATTATGATATAGAGTGCTAGGTACAATCTTCTCATGTTTGATTCCACACTCTAAGCAATAATTCTCAAACTTCTTTAAAGAGTATGAACTTTTATTGTCACTGAGAAGGCACTTTAAGGATGCCCCTTTTTCTCTTTCTACCATGATCTAAAATTACTTAAAGTATTGAAAAACCTGGCATTTTATTTTTAAAACAATTTCCATTCTTGAAGCATCATCATTCAACAATAAAAATAACAAAATATAGACTATCTCTTACAATGTCACGTCAATAGAATCACAGACATTAAAGTAAACTAACTCCACAACATTCTTTTTTCTTTTAGAGGACTTATTAAAAGAAACTCTATATTGCATGCTAAATAAATAAGAATAATAATGGTTTAAATACATACCTTTAGTAAGGGGAATGAAAGACTTCTTTGCAAAAATCTACAACCTTTTTCACTCATATGTGCCAACTGTTTATGTTATAGATCCTTACAATAGTGATAATAAGTTTTCCTTTTGACTATGACTTGCCCTTAGATTTAGAATGGCCCTTAGGACTTCTACTTTTACTCCTACCTCTATTCTTTGTGAGTGTGACTAGAGCTGGTGAATATCAATGCCTATATCCTTCCTTCTAGTTTCCTTATTATACAAACTATCTTTTACCCTGGATAAAGATAAGACGTCATTTAGAACAGAGTTGTTAAAAGACATTGCCAAAATTTCCCAACTGTTTAACAAAGATCTAAATAGAATCCATACAATTCATCATTTAGTGTAATTTTTATAGTGCTAAATTGATTAACCATATCCTGATAATCACTCAAATGTTCTGCAATTGATCACCCATCTATAAACTTCAAATTCATAAATTTTCTGAAAACAAAGGCTTTCATATGAGCACTTTTCCTCTTATACATATTTTCTAATTTTTTTCATAACACATGTACATTAACTTTGATTATATAGTGATAATCATTGATATCAACCCATTCTTGGATAGTTTCTACAGTTTTATTATTCATTTTTCCTTATTATCATCAGTTTTTCCAGCTAACTTAATGATAGGGATGTATTTTGTTATGTTTTATTATATAATTTCATATGGATTCATCCATACTTTTGATGAAAAAGTGCTCAAATTATATCATATTATGTTAAATGATGGATTGGAGGCGTTGACACTTGTTTTGGATGAAAACATTAAGTTTACGGAGGATTTAGAGTAAAAATGGAGCAAGGATCTGTCACCCTGGACCATCAACAGGGATTGCTTCATCTGATCAAAGGTGCCATTAAGGGAGTAGTAGATCATTGTTAAAGGTCGAAACCTAAGTCCTTCAACGGTGGCTCAGCAAACCACCGTTAAAGGAATTTAACCCACCGTTAAAAGAGTTGACAGTGTAAGATAAAAAGGGCGAAAGCGTCTTTTCTTGGGTCTAAGTTTTACCATAATTAGAAGAGTATAAAAGCCATAAAAGAATAGTAGAGGGGTGGTTTTTATTTTCCTTAGTAGTCTCCATCATTTTCTTAGAGTTTTCTTTTTAATTTCTTAGCATTTTCTTCTTGTTCTTAGGGTTTTAGTTAGGTTTTATTTCTATTTTGCTTTTAATCTGTTTAGTTCAGTGTTTTAGTTATTATTTAGAATTTAGATACTTTGTTCTTAGATTGTTTTTTCCTTCCATTATTGTTATTTGTGTTTTTCTTATAGTTATTATGTTTGGTTTATATTTTTATGTCTTTTTATTATAAGAACCTTGAGATTTTGTTAATATATTACCTTATTTTATATTTTCAACAGCTTTCCTATTAATTTTCAGCCTTTATATTTGTTATTTCAATATGTTTATTGTTTATTTATTTTCTGTTTTATGTAATTTTAATATGTTAGGTTAGATTTTCATTCAGGTAAGAAGATATTGATAGGATAATGGCTTTACAATCGTGAGAAATGATTTAATTTATGTTAGACATTGTGTTGATATTGAATTAGAATTCGGGTTAAATGATATGAATTAGGAATTGCTCTATAGGTTTGATCAATCTATTTGCGATTCTTAGTTCAATTGCTTGGTATAAACTTTTGATACATAATCATCATTAGCAAATATCGTAGGTAGTGATAGGTTAAGTAATTTTGTAGGCAAACTTAATCAATTTAGGCTAAGATTTCAATTCTCTAAGTTACATAATCTAAGCTTGTATGATTATAGCTTAAGCTAGTCGTTCCCTAGTATATAATTCTATTGCATGGATAAATTTAGAGAACTTATTTTATGTTATTGCGTGACTAGGGACAATTTTTATATCGTATAAGATTTGTCTAAAATTGGAGGAACTTAGGATTTAAGAGTTTGTTTAGATCCATAGGCTAGCATCTCAAATAAAGCACAATCGATATATTTTCAGTGATCAATTATAAGTCCTGAATTCAGGACATATCTTCTGCAGATTTCCCTTATTTTTATGCGCTTTTTTATTTTTTTATTTTTGCTTATTTATTTTGATTTTTTTAGTTGCTTTTTATAATTATTTTTAATTTCGTAAATATTTCAAGGTTTTATTTATTTTTATTTTCTTTTATACAACACTAGAAATAACTTGAACTCTCTCTAGTTCTATGTGGATTCAACCTTAGCTCACCCTACTACATAGTAAGGTCTAGTTAGGTTTATTATTTAGTAGTTAGCAATAAGCTATCAAATTTTTATTTCCATTACCAAGGATTAAACCCGGGTCACCCGCTTGATAGGCGAGAATACTCACCACCCCATTTTAAGTATGGAGGTGGGGGTAAGTTCAAATATTTTTGCCTTTGAATTATTGTGAACCCAATATTGATGATTTGAATGTATTAGCTTAAACTGATCTTGATCTTAAATTGATAGTTAAGGGTGGTATTTAAATGCACTTGGTGCTTTTGATTTAGTAAGCCATGATTAGTTTTTGAATGATTTCTAACTCTAAAGTTTTTCGTTTTTCTTTTTCTTTTGAATACTTACATATGTTTAGTAATCCCTTTTGTATGATATTAAGTGCTTGAGATCATTTTATATGAGTTGTCATGTAAATTTGGAATTGGATGCTGTGTTTAAATTGAAAAAAAAGTGCATTTGTTAAATAAGTGAAAACGTTTTCACTTCGTTTTCTTCGAATCTATAAAAACATAGATTTATGAGTTATAATAGTAGCCATTTGAAAGTGTAATCCAACCGAGTAATCGAGGATGTTCACGATAAAATGTTCACTCTCACGTCAAAAAGTTATATGGCATCTCAAACAAACTTAAAAGGAATATCCTAATTGAGTAACCGAGATCATTCATGACAAAATGTTTGATTTTGCATAAAAAGAATATGTGTTCTCCTATAAAAAGTCTAAAGTTGCAAAATTGTGTTTGATTTTGTATTTTGAACATTATTGACTTTATTCACATGATAAGCTTTATGAAATGACTTGAATGATTGATATTATGCATTAAGGGTTGTTTTTTACTAACATTGCGTGATTTAAATATGATTAACCAAGTTTTTGTCATGAAAATTTTGAGATTTATGAACTAGATTTAAGGCATCAATTAGTTTTTATTTGTACTCAATTAGCTTAAGATTTTGGATCAAGATTGTTTTAAATATACTATTTAAAGCAATGCTTGAAGACAAGTAATAGTTCAGGTGTGGGAGTATTTGGTAGGGATGTATTTTGTTATATTTGATTATGTATTTTCATATGGATTCATCCTTACTTTTAATGAAAAAAATACTCAAATTATGTCATATTATATTAAATGAAAAATTGGAGGTGTTGACACTTGTTTTGCATAAAAGGTCACGTTTTATGAGAATTTAAAGTGAAAATGGAGAAAGGATATGTCATTCTAGACCATCAATGGCAATTACTTCATTTGATCAACGACGTCGTTAAAAGAGCAATAGACCACCGTTAAAGGTCGAAACTCAAGTCCTTTAACGGTGGTTCAATAAACTGCCATTGAAGGAATTTAACAGACCGTCGAAAGAGTTGACAATGAAAAATAAAAAGAGCACATGCGTCTTTTTTTAGGTCTGAGCCTTATCCTAATTAGAAGGATATAAAAGCCACAAAATAAGAGCAAAGGGGTGGTTTTTATTTTCATTAGCAGCCTTCATCATTTTCTTAGAGCTTTCTTCTTAGTTTCTTAGCATTTTCTTTTTGTTCTTAGGGTTTTAGTTAGGTTTTGTTTATGTTTTGCTTTTAACCTCTTTAGTTTAGTTTTTAGGTATCATTTAACATTTAAATACTCTATTCTTGGTCTGTTTATGCCTTCCACTATTGTTATTTGCATTTTTCTTATAGTTTTTGTGTTTGGGTTACGCTTTTATGTCTTTTTATTGTAAAAACCTTGAGATTTTGTTAATAGATTGCCTTTTTATATTTTTAACAGTTTTCCTATTAATTTCCAACCTTTATTTTTGTTATTTCAATATGTTTATTGTTCATTTATTTTCTATTTTACGTCATTTCAATATTTTAGTTAGATTTTCCTTTGGGTATGAAGATACTGATAAGATAATGACCTTATAATTGTGAGAAATGATTTAATTTGCATTAGACACTGTTTTAGGTTGAAATTGAATTGGAATTCATGTTAAATGATATGAATTAGGAATTTTTCTATAGGTTTGGCCAATCTATTTGTGATCCGTAATTCTATTATTAGGTATAGACTTTTGATACGTAATTGTTATTAACAAATACCATAGGTAACAATAGGTTAAGTGATTTTGTAGGTAAACTTAGGTCATGTTTAGTTGGATTGTTAGTTGTGGTTTTTGGTTATGGTTTTTATGTGCTTGTATTAATTTTTGTGTATTTTTTTAGATTTCTATGCTTTTTTTATTTTTAATCTTTTTTTTGTTTTTGTATTTAGAAAAATAAGAAATGAAAATAGAACTAAACCTGCCCTTAATTAACTTAGCTTAGGATTCTAATTCTTTAAACTACATAATCTAAGCTTATATGATTATGGTTTAGACTAGTCGTTTCCTAGTGTCTAATGCTATCACGTGATTAAATTTAAAGTACCTAATCTAAGTTATCGTGTGATTAGGGGCAAATTTTCTATTGTATAGGATTTATCTAAAATCGGAGAAATTTAGGATTCAAGAGTTTGTTTGAATCCATAGGTTAGCATCTTAGATAAAGCACAATCTATATATTTTCAATGATCAATTATAAGTCTTAAATCCCAGATATATCTTTTTCCCAACTTTCCCTTATTATTATGTGTTTGTTTTTATTTTGCGTTTGTGTTTTTTTTATTTCATTAGTTGTATTTTATATTTGATTTTAATTTCTCAAAAAATTCAGGGGTTTTATTTCTTTTTGTTTTCTTTTATGCAACACTAGAAATAACTTAAACTCTCCCTACTTCTATGTGGATTTGACCTTAGCTCTCTCTAATATATAGTAAGGTTTAGTTAAGTTCATTATTTGGTAGTTAGTGACAAACTATCACGTAGTAATTTCTAATTTAATAAGATCATATAAATCTTTACAGTAAAGAAGGTCTCCCATTTTTTACATCCAAATTGAATAATAAGAAACCAACAATTTAATCATTACACCCATAAAATCCTACATTTTAATTCACATAAATAATCCTAGACCAACAAACTACAACTTTGATACCACTCATTGAATCTTTTCTTATAAATATAAAATGTGTAAATTAAACTACTCATAGATACTAAATAAATATCTCAAGCCAACTAATGCACAATTAACAACAATAATAAATAAAGAAAATCAACCTATCAAAAAGACAAATGATTTATGTATAAAATTCTCTAGTATAGAGGGAAAAAAATTACGAACTAAACTTTGAATCAAATTGACTATCAAAGTCAATAAGCACAAAAGATTTTAAGTAAATCAACATTCGAGATCACCAATCATAGAGAAAAATACATATTAAAAATACATATTATGTCTCTTTAGAAAAATATCTTCTTAAAAAATTACACCGAGAAAAAATTAGAAAAATATTTGTTTAAAATTATTTTAAAATTTTGCTAATTTAATTAAATTTTATTAAAAAAGAGAACAACATATTCAATAAGTTAGGTTTATGGTTTAAGGTTTAAGATTTAGAATTTAAGGTTTAAAGAAAAGGAAATGAAAAACCAACTAATCAAGCACACTGTGTCAAACATTAGGTAGGCCCATCCTAACAAGTTAACGTAGTTTATTCAAAAGACTCACTTTTCACATTCACAAAAGTAAGGTATGATTCCTCGTTAAGAGGCATGATGACTTAACGTCATCCTCACCTTCCTCCAGCATATCATAGGCAATCTGCTCAGGGTTCCAAACTCAATGATGGCAACTATTGTTGTAGGACTTAACCCAACACCTTATGGCACGAGTTGATGATAGTCACGCGCCACCTATGTCCACATTCTTGAAGACACCCCTATATTTACTACATTCTCTTTATAGCTACTATTTTTTTTCATCTTCAAACCACAGTTGTGGGTTGGAGAGATCCATTTCTTTTCATATGTTTAATATACTTAACTTGATTCTTTGTCTTGAAAAGTGGACTTATAAAGAGTCTTCAAAAATATCTTCTTTTTCTTAACAATATCTTCTTTTTCTTATGGGAGGCCTAAGTCACTCAAAGACGAGGACGGAAGTATTAAGCGAGGAAATGCTTAAAGGAGTTGAAACAATAGTTAGAGTTGGCGACTCTCCTAAAGTTCCCTCATTTAGGATCCTTAAAGAAGAGGATCAAGTTGGCCTTTGTGAACAACTTGATGCACCTCCTAAGTGATTTCTATCAATCTATAAAATCGGATGGTATAAGAAAGAATTTTTATCCAAAAATTATTTGGTTTTGTATTAACAAATAATATATATATGTGGGTCTACGATGCATTACCATTCGAAATCAAGATATAACGGAAGAAATTCAAATGAATGAAAAGGAAAAAAACAAAAAGTGAATTCCATTTTCACTTTAAAAAGATATACTATCAAAATAGACTTGTTTATGAAACTTAGATTGCCTTGATATCTTGTTTATACTGTCTGTACAAATAAGAATCTCCTTCGTTATATGATTTCTTCTTCATATAGATAGATATAGGATCTATTAGGCAATTATTTAGAAATATATTTTGGGCAACTGTCCTTTCTATCTGATAGAAAAGGATTACATGCATGTAGTGACATAAAAATGCAAATACCTTTTTTTATTTTATTATTAACGGTCACTTAACTCTATTGGCCAACGATTTTTAATAGATAAACTGAAAACTTTATTGATTAGTAAAATTTTGGATAGCCCTCTTAAGAGCTTCTAGGTATAACAGGTGTCTTCACCTAAAATAAGAAGCATTTAATGAAAAATTATCTAGAATAAGCTTAGATAGATTGAATATTAAAAAGAGTTTTCTTGTTCCAATACTTATTACCTATAAAAATTGTAAATATTAACTAATCGATTACACATTTACTTTGACCGAATTTTAGTAAACCTAATCCTAATTCTTTTGTTGACAGGCAAATGTAGTACGAATAAATTATCATTTGGTCATATTAGCTCTAACTGATTCAACTCAGTAAAAATTCATTAAAAACGTTAATTTATGAACAATCCAACTTAGTCAAACTTCATTAAAAAAAACACTAATTGGTCTAAATAGACTGCATATGAAAATGCTAAGGAAATCCTAGACTTAAAAATATTTAAGAAAAATAAAAATTATTTAAAATTATTATTATTGTGTTCAAAACATTTTTCATTATTATTTTGCAATTATATTATATTATGTAATTCACAATTAAAAATATTGAGCAAAACCATTACTAATTACTATATTAAGAAGCTATTACAATACCATTAATTAGTGTCCAAGACTCTCTCGTTGGTAAAATTTTGAGGCTTTGTTCGTCTCCCTGGGTATACTTACCAAACTATAATCAATGTGGGAAGATGCCGTCATTTTAGCCTGGTGGTCCGATTCATGTTATTGTAGGCAGAAATGGGTCTCTCTCTCTCTCTCTCTCTTTTTTCATTGCAATAATCTTCGGTCTGTTTTATTCATTACAAACACTATAATTCAATGGTGACCTTCATCAGTTTCCTCCATTAATAACTATGTTTGTACCAGTAGTCATACCTAAATTTGCTCTTTATTAGAATAACGATTGTGACAATCTTCTATATGCATTTGGTCTGTTAACATTATTCCTTAAAAATAAAAAGACCGGACTGAAATTGGCATATTATCTAGAATTTGTATAAACAACAAGAATTAGGTAGATAAAAGAGAAAAAGGAACCGAACTTTTAATGGAGGGATACAAATTTCAACTGTTTGTATTATCTATCTCGACATTTTTCGGGATCTAATTCCCTTACGAACAATGAAGCAATGAAGATTGAACTGCATAAACAATAATGAGGAACATGATTTTAACAAAACATAAATCTAACTTTGCTAAATCAAAGGATATTTTAATATTGATTTAAATAAGAGTAAAATATATTTGTTACTAATAATTTATTTTACAGTGAAAGTTTGAAAGATAGATTCTTTAAAAGACTATTTAACAATGGTTTAGAGTGAAAAGGTTGAACTTGAAAATCAAAATTGAATACAAAGTAAGATCATAAAGCTATTAAATATGTTTGAATAAGTCTCCAGCGGTTAGCAGAATACTGGAGGTTGTTAGCTTTGAATAAGTTTCTTAGTTTTACTATAGTTATATTTCCTTATTTCTTGTTAGGTAGTTTCTGAAAATCAGCAAGTTGTTAGGATTGAGTTTGTTTATCTTTCAGATATTTTATTTTGTAAGTTCAATTATTTATATTAGTCAAGCACATGAATAAAGTTGAGGCTGTCCTTTCATTGATTACTTTATCAACTGAATTTCTTTTCTAACATTCTAGCATTAGAGCCTCTCGCCGGCTTGGGAAAGCATAGCTACAACTAGCTAAACACTAGAGAAAGTGAGTGATGGCAACATAAAATACGTATGTGTAACCTTCAATTCCTAAGTTTGATGGTCACTATGATTATTAGGCAATGTTTGTGGAGAATTTTCTACGTTCAAAAGAATATTGGAGTTTGGTGGAAACTGGAATTCCGGTTGCACCTATTGGAATGACACTTATTGAGGCGCAACAACATCATATTGACAAACAAAAACTTAAGGACTTGAAGGCGAAGAATTATCTTTTCTAAGCTTTGGATCGATCCATTCTCGAAACAATTCTCAAGAAGGACACATCCATGGGACTCTCTGAAGAAGAAATACCGAGGTTCATCACGGGTTAAGCGAGCTCAATTATAGGCATTGAGGAAGGAGTTTGAGACACTCCACATGAAGGCTGGAGAGACGGGGAATGATTACTTCGCAGGTACACTTACGATTACGAACAAGATGAAGGCTAATGGTAAACACAAAAGTGACATAGAAGTAGTGGAAAAGATATTGCGATCTACTCCGAAATTCAATTATACGGT
The DNA here is from genome assembly GCA_028565735.1 of Pinacopodium congolense. Classification (NCBI taxonomy): domain Eukaryota; kingdom Viridiplantae; phylum Streptophyta; class Magnoliopsida; order Malpighiales; family Erythroxylaceae; genus Pinacopodium; species Pinacopodium congolense. The sequence goes on along the minus strand of JAOXYD010116695.1, from coordinate 847 downwards.
CTATTCTATTAAGGAGGCATAAGACACTAGCAACCTATCTATAGATGAATTGCAAAGCAGTTTGCTAGTGCATGAGCAAAGGATGATTAGCAAAGGGGCTGTTTGACAATGATTTGGTTTTTTGTTTTAGTTTTTGGATTTTCTAAACACAAAAATCGATAAAAAAACATCTAAGAAATCGAAAAACAAACACACTAATACAACACAGAAATCGAGATAGACAATACAAAAATCTATAAAAAATACACAAACCCCAATAAAAAATACAACAAACACAACCAAAAGCTCAATCAAACAGCCCTAAAGTTTTGAATACCGTACCGATATCGATACCGATACCGAATTTTGTTCTGAAACGGTACTGTACCGGTATCGGTCAATACCGACACCGTTTCAGATAACTTTCTAAAATTATAAATCAGTCCCTAAATTTTATAAAATTTACCAAATAGTCCTTTTAATAAATATATATAATTTTTAAACTTTTTTTTAAATTATAATTTTTAAAGTTTACTTCACTCCTATCTAAAATAATAATAATATAAATTTGATATAATAATAAATTTATTCATTAATTATCTTAAATGCTCCATATTTATTATATGAATTAATAAACTATTTAAAATAATTAATAAATTAGTTATAATTTAAATAATTTTTAGAATTTTCTCCTTTCATCTTTCCTTAATTCATATTTAAAAATTATAAATATAAATATGAATTAATAGGTCATTTATATCATATTAAAAAAGATTAATAATATAAATATAAATTAATAGAGAAATCATTAATTAAAGACTAAAAATAAATTGATTCTTTAATAAAAATAATCATAAATTAATTTATG